>PVKV010017214.1:0-48383 GCA_004027835.1 Alouatta palliata
CACACTGGGGTCTGTTGGGGGGAAAAAGGGGAGGGACAGCGGGAGGTGGGGAGTTGGGGAGGGATAGCATGGGGAGAAATAACAGATACAGATGATGGGGAGGAAGGCAGCAAATCACACTGCCATGTGTGTACCTATGTAACAATCTTGCATGTTCTTCACATGTACCCCCAAACCTAAAATGCAATAAAAAGTATATTAAAAAAAAAGAACATGTTCTAGCCCAATGCAAGGAAACTAAGAACCCTGAGAAAAGGTTTGATGAAATATTAATGAGAGTTGACAATTGAGAAAGGAATATAAGTGAATTAATGGAGCTGAAAAACACAATAGGAGAGCTTCGTGAAGTATGCACAAGTGATATTGATCAAGCAGAAGAAAGGATTTCAGACGTCAAAGGCCAACTTAATGAAATAAAACGAGAAGACAAGATTCGAGAAAAAAGGGTAAAAAGGAATGAGCAAAGTCTCCAAGAAATATGGAACTATGTGAAAAGACCTAATCTACATTTGATAGGTGTACCTGAATGTGATGAAGAAATGAATACAAGCTGGAAAACATTTTTCAGGATATTATCCAGGAAAACTTTCCTAACGTAGCAAGGCAAGACAATACTCAACTCCAGATAATATAGAGAACACCACAAAGATGTTCCTCAAAAAAAGTTACTCCAAGAAACATAATCTTTAGATTCATCAGGTTTGAAATGAAGGAGAAAATACTACTGGCAGCCAGAGAGAAAGGTCAGGTTACCCACAAGGGGAAGCCTATCAGACTCACAGCTGATCTCTCAGCAGAACCCCTATAAGCCAGAAGAGAGTGGAGGCCAATATTCAACGTCCTTAAAGAAAATAACTTCCAACCCAGAATTTTATATCCAGCCAAACTAAGTTTCATAAGTGAAGGAAAAATAAACTTTTTAACGAACAAGCAAGTACTCAGAGATTTCATTATCACCAGGCCTGCTGTATAAGAGCTTCTGAAAGAGGCACTATATACAGAAAAGAACAACCAGTATCAGCCATTCCAAAAATCCCATCGCTAAGCTTCACCCAGATCCATCTCACATGCAAGGATATACAGAGACTCAAAACAAAAAGATAGAGGAAGATTTGCCAACAAAATGGAGAGCAAAAAAAAAAAAACAAAAAAGCAGGAGTTGCAATTCTCATGTCTGATAAAATCGACTTTAAAGTAATAGAAACCAAAAGAGATAAGAAGGACATTGTATAGTGGTAGAGGGATCAACGTAACGGGAAGAGATAACAATCCTAAGTCTATGCGCACACAATATAGGAGCACCCAGATACATAGGGCAACTTCTTGGTGATTTACAAAGAGACTTGGACTCCCACACAATAATGATGGGAGACTTTAACACTACATTGTCAGTATTGGACAGATTAATGAGACAGAAGTTTAACAAGGATACCAGGGACTTGAACTTAGACCTCAAACAAGTAAACTTAATAAACATTTCAGAACTCTCTACTCCAAATTCACAAAACATACATTTTTTTTCAGTAACACATCACATATATTCTAAAAGTTACCACATGGTTGGGAGTAAATCAATCCCCAGCAATTGCACAGTATTTCATAGGTTAAAATGAAATATTGGTTGGCTGTTTGTTCGTTATTTTCCTCCCTTATTCCTTCCTGTCTCCATTGTATAACACAATTATTAGTATAAAAGAGCTTTTTAATATCCATTTTTAGACTGCATTCCAGCCTGAGCAATAGAGCAAGATTCCCGTTCTCTCTCCCTCTTTTTCTTTGGTTTCTCTTTCATTCTTTTTCTTCCTTCTTTCTCTCTTTCTCTCTTTTTTCTTTTCCTTTGTTTCTTTCTTAAAAAAAATAAAAATAAAAAAAGAATGCTATAGGGACATGCAAACATGTCACCTATTAGAAGAATAGTTAATGGTGACGAAAAATTCACAATATATATTTAAATGAAAAAAAGCATGTTAAAAAAATGAAATATTTGATCCACTTGGCATTTATCTTGATGTATGGTGAATGAGCCGTGATTGTAACAATGCACTCCAGCCTGGACAACAGAGGGAATCCTTATCTCAAAAGACAGACAGACAGATAGATAGATAGAAACATACATACATACATACACGCATAGGCCAGGTACAGTGGCTCACACCTATAATTCCAGTACTTTGGGAGGCTGAGATGAGTGGCTAAAATATTGCACTTCACGGGATGATAGAATGGAGTTGACAATGACAGGGTGGAGATTGGGGTAAAATGAAATGAGGGAAACCCTTGCTGAGTTGGAAAAAAACAATGTAAGGGAGCACCAAAAGACTCAGCAATCCAGACAAATGTCTTGATTATATAATAATTAAGATATATAATTAAGATATATAATAATTGAAATATTATTTACTTTGATTACTGAAGGTTTCAGGAGAAACGCCTTTTGAAATTCAGCCCTGGAGGACTGGCCTCTCCCTAATGCAGGCTGTGGCTAATAAGGATGCCCACCTCTTAAGGCTGTTGAGTGAATTAAAGCCCTCAGCCTGAGGCTGGCGTTGGGATGGGCACAGTTTATGTTTTTTGACCTGATTGTTCGTTCAACAGGCATCCTGCAGGGGGAGCATGACTAGCTGAGTGTCACTATCGGATCTATGATAGCTTCTTGCTTTTCCGAAATCAAATAAAAGAGACATAAACTCCCAACTCCAACATTGTGTTATGAAGGAGGACGGGAAAGGTAAATGCAGAAGCTACAGGAGACAGTCTGTGTCTCAGAGAGACTTACCCAACTTTACTAGGGGCCTTGACGCCCATCTTCCCCCAGATCACCAGGCAGACTCTCCAGTCCTCTGGTGTCCCGCCACCCCAAGCCCGATCTTCCCCCTTCACGCCTGCCAGGACCAATAGCTTCCTAACTGCATCCTGTCTGAGTCTGTCATGCTTATCACGGCCTATCCGTCATTTCTTTGCTACACAAAGGTTTACTGAGTGTCTTCAAATCTCCAGGCACCAGACTAGTGCAGGGAAACCGGGATAAGTGTTGATGAGGGTCTCGGCCCTCAGGGATGGTATTTCAGAAGGGGAGATAAAGGACTTCCCAGAAGGGTGGTGAGTGGAGGAGTTGATAGAAATAACAGGGTGCGATGAAATACATAGGAGAGCTTCCAGTCACATATGGGGGTGGCATCAGAGGGCCCTTAATTAAGGGAGGCTTCCAGGATGGGTGACACCCAAGCAGAGTCCTGACAATCTGTATCAGGAATAGCCAGGCGAGGAGGAGAAGGTGAGAGGAATCCACGTCCCAAGAAAAGAGGCAGCTTTCCCTACATGGCACAGGACACGGTCCATATGTAGATGCCATGGGAGGTGCAAGCACTGGGGAGGATTCTTGCTGGGCCCTCACTGTCCACGCACCACCTCCCTACAACCAGTAACTGGTGGTCAGCCTCCTGCCTGGCAGAGGGGAATGAGCCCCTCATCCAGCAGGTACGAGGCTGGTCTCCCCACCTGATGGTGATGAACCAAAGTCCCAGCACAGCCTGGTCTCCTCTGATGATGATGCCTTGCGACCTCATCTTTCTCCAGGAAAACGTGGACCACTCTCCACTGACAGGTCTTTTCCACAGAGCCATCTTGCTTTTGCCTCCAGTCTATTTTGGTTCTGTGTTTTGGCTGGATTGACACAAACAAGGAATGTTTGTGTCAGCGGAGCCCTGGCCCTACATGTGGAGGCGGCCAGGGGGCAGAGTCAAACGAGATCACGCCTCCTGGGGGAAAAGGTGGGGCATGCAACTTGGAAATGAAAGCCCGGAAACGCGGGAATAGCAAGTGTATAAGATTTCTCTTTGAAAACGTGGAGAATAAAAAATCAGCCCGAGTGCATAATGGCATGAATAGTGATGTGGATGAGACAAAGAGAATGAGGCAAGGAGCGAGGCTGGGGACCTCACCGTGACTGGAATGTGGATGACGGTGAAACGGTGATGGTGGAGACAGCATCTCTTCTCCACCTCTTGGCTAAGATCAAGTGTAGTATCGGCTCTTATCAGTTTCATGTCTGATACGTCCTCTACCCGAGGACAATATATTAGAAGGATTTTTGGAGCCAGGGATGGAATAGGAGCTTGCTCCGTCCACTCCAAGCATCGACCTGGTATTGCAGTACTTCCAGGAACAGTGCACCCCCTAGGGGACATAATGTGTTTGCAAGATCACAAAAACATAATGTCTTGAGTAACTTGTAATTTGGGTTTTTCCCGTTAGATTGTGCATTTTCACACATCGTTCAATATGAAGATTTGTGATTTGTAGGAAACATACTACAGAGCTTTTGGCTTTTCACCTTAAATCATTATTACAATGGTTTTGGAAAATTATGAACTGGCCTAAGGAATGGTGTGCCAGTGGTGTTACCCTGGCTGGACTCAAAATTTTTTTTTTTTTTTTGAGATGGATCTCTGCTCTTCTTGTCCAGGCTGGAGTGCAAAGATGCGATCTAGGCTGGCTGCAACCTCTGCTTCTCAGCTTCAAGCGCTTATCCTGCCTCAGCCTCCCTAGTAGCTGGGATTACAGTCATGCTGGGCTAACTTTTGTATTCTTTCTAGAGATCGGGTTTCACCATGTCAGCCAGGCTGGTCTCGAACTCCCGGCCTCAGGAGACCACCCACCTGGGCCTCCTAAAGTGGTGGGATTACAGGCATGAGCCTGGACCCGCTTCCAAACTTTAGGCCCTGGAGTAGTTGGCACTTTAAGGCAGGCACCAACCTACCAGCTACAAACTTTCTTTTTGACCCAGGAGAAACCAAGGCACAGGTAGTTTATTTATCGAGGAACACACAGGAGCAGAACTCGAGTTCAAGCATTACATGCATATGTGCAATGATGGCCTTGACAACTATCTTCCCCCAGAGCACCTGGAAGACACCCCTGCCCTTTGGTGTCCTCCCACCCCAAGCCCGATCTTCCCTCTTCACCCCGTCCCAGGCCAATAGCCTTCTGACTACGTCCTCTCCAATTGAGTCTGCTGTGCTCATCACTGTCTGTCCATCGTTTCTTCGTGATACAAAGGTTTACTGAGTGCATTCAACTCGCCAGGTACCAGATCAGTGTGGGGAAAAGGGGATAAGTGTTGATGAGGGTCCCAGCCCTCAGTGATGGGATTTCAGAGGGTGAGATACAGGATTGCCCAGGAGGGTAGTAAGTAGAGTAGTTGATAGAAATAACGGAGTGCAGCCAGGCGTGGTGGCTCACGCCCATAATGCAAGCACTTTGGAGGCCAAGGTGGGCGGATCACCTGAGGTCGGGAGTTCAAGACCAAACTGACCAACATGGTGAAACCCCATCTTTAAAAAATACATACATACATACATACATACATACAGTGTGATAAAATACATAAGAGGGCGGCTAGTCACATACGGGGCATGAAGTAGCACTCCGTGCTACTCATGGGTCTTTATACTCTATTCTAGATATGTATGTCATTGGAGGGATCAGCCACAAGCCGCTGCCTTGGAACCATGATAACAAACCTCTCTTGACTCTTTTGGGTCTCATCTTTGTGTCTATAAATTGCATCCCAACATAATAATTGGCTTTGTCCCTTTTGCTGACCCCATCTGTCACCCCTTCCAAACTCCAGAAATCTTGTCTGTCCTCAGCAAAACTCCCCACTGCTTCTTTCTCTAAAGGTTGTCTTCAGGCCAGACACAGTGGCTCATGTGTGTAATCCCAGCACTTTGGGATCCCAGGTGGGAGGATGGCTTGAGCCCAGGAGGCCACTGTGAGGCGAGATCACACCACTACACTCCAGCCTAGGTGACAGAGCTAAAGCCCAGTCTGGAAACGAAGCACAAAAGAAACAGACTAGGCAATGCAGTGAAACCCTGTTCATAGTGACAAATGTCTGTACACCAGCTACTTCAGAGGCTGAGGCAGGAGGATCACTGGATCCTGGGAGGTGGTTGCTGCAGTAAGCTGTGCACTGCACTCCAGCCTTGGTGACAGAACCAGACTCCATCTCAAATAAAGAAAAATAAAAGAATCAAAGGGTAGAAGCACAAGTGGGTCCCATTGAACCTCAAGCCTTCAAGCTACAGCCATAACTGGACAGGCTGGCCCAGCAGGAAGGAACAGTTGCCATCTTGGCAGGGATTAATGACCCTGATCCATCCTCAGGAGGGGGTAGTGCTGGTATGCAGGGAGGGCAGGTGGAATATGCATGGACTCTGGTGATCTGTTTGGGTGACACATGTGACTCCCAGGTCTACCTGTGAAATGAATGGATAAGTGTAGGAACCCTTACTTGAGAAGGGTGTGGCCTTGAGGGGTATAGGCCCTTCAGGAATGAGAGTTTAGTTCACAGTACCGGGAAAACCACCAGGATCAGCAGAGGTGAGAGCTGAGGATCAGGGGGGATTTGGAGGGGAGAGAACAGGAGACACAGGATGAGTACCAGAACAGCCATGTGATCAACTGCAAAAGAGGGACTGTCATTATACTCACTCACTTTCTGTAGCCCTGCGCAGTACAGAAGAGCAGGAGACAGAAGAATGGCAGGTAAAAGGGAGCCAAAAAATAACTGGAAAAAACCCACACTTTCCTGATGGACATTGACAGGAATCTACAGGCACAGGCAGATAGAAGCATCTGCTCTTCACCTAGTTATGAAATCAGTCTCTCTGTTAGAGCACAAGGCTATCTGAAGGTACACAGTGACCGTCAACACTTACCAAGCTTTGGGCAAAGGTTAAGTGTCACTGTTGTTGCTTTAATCTGATACTGTTCTCTGTTACATAATGGGCACAACACATTTCTGGATTTTTCATTAAAAGAGCATCTTCTGTGCTACATGCAAATATATGATTTGAGAAATTCTGACCCTGGCTCTTAAAGTATCGACAGGTTTTCTTTTGTCAGAACAATGTTAGAGCAGATGTCAACTCCCTGCTTCCAGAATAGCAGCCGCTCCTCGATTTCACAAACTCAATAAACAGTCTCGGTTGTTGTTTAGTACCATTAGGTAAGACCACTATTTTGGCAAATGTTTCTAGAGCATGTAACAGTGACGTTGGTCGTGCAGTAATACAAAGACTAAAGCAGAGTTAAAAAACAAAAACAAAAAACCCAATGACATCAGATACCAAGAATAATCAGTAACAGGTTTGATTATGTGCAATGGCTAATCTCAACCCCCCAACTTCCTGTTGAGTCAAATTCCCTGTGATCCGCTTTCTGCATCTGCCTCTCCAGAAACAGGGAAGACATGGGATTGTCATCTGTGCTTTCTTCCACCGTCTGCCCCTAGTGGTGCCAAGGACTCTGTTCTCAATAAGGCACCCCTCCCATGGGTCCCTACTGCCTCTCCCTGGCACTGGCTCCACTTCTCTGTAGCTCAGACACGTGCATAACCTTTTGTCCATGAGGCACAGGATGAGTAGCAGAGGCATCCCTGCGACCAACTGCAGCAAGAAGGGCTATCGTTTGACTCACTACCCTTTATGCAGCTCTATGCAGTACAAAAGAGCAAGAGAGAAGAATGACAAGTGGAAACAAAGGCAGAAAATTACCAGAACAAATGCACGTATATGACCATGGTCTTGGGTTTTCATCTCCTTATGAGCCCTCCTGTGTCATGTAAAATTTACATGGAGTGACTAAGCACGGTGGGCTATGCCTATTATCCCAGCACTTTGGGAGGCTGAGGCAGGCAGATCACCTTAAGTCAGGAGTTGGAGACCAGCCTGACCAACACGGAGAAACCCTATCCCTACCAAAAACAACAAAAAATTAGCCAGAATTGGTGGTGCATGCCTGTAATTGCAGTTACTCAGGAGGCTGAGATAGCAGAATTCCTTGAACTCAGGTGGTGGAGGTTGCAGTGAACCAAAATCCTGATAGACCAAGACTCTATCTTTTCAAAAGAGAAAGAAAAAATGAAAGAGGGAAAGAAGGAAGGAAGGAAGGAAAGAAGGAAGGAAGGAAAGAAGAAAGGAAGGAAGGAAGGAAAGTAGGAAGGAAAGAAGAAAAAGCATATGGGCCTGGCACAGTGGCTAACACCTGCAATCTCAGCAGTTTGGAAGGCTGAGGTGGGTGGATCACTTGAGGTCAGGAGTTCAAGACTAGCCTGGAAAACATGGTGAACCCCATCTCTACTAACAACACAAAAATTAGCCAAACGTGGTAGCACATGTGTGTATTACCAGTTACTCAGGAGGTTGAGGCAGAACTGCTTGAACCCGAGAGGTGCAGGTTACAGTGAGCCATGATTGTGCAGAGGCAGAAGGATCACCTCTTTGACTTTGGAGTGCCCTGGGGCTCATTCTTCGGCCTCCTGCCTGCCGGCTAACACTTTTTGTCCTTCGAAGGCTTTCCTGCAGACTCAGGGTCTCCAAAGAGTCCCAGCCTGGAGTCCAGAATGGCACACCCAGCAGCCTGGCTGACACCTCTGCTTGGCCGTTTGGCTTGCCGCCTCTCTAGCTCGGAAAAGACAACTCTGAATGTGGCAGTCCTTGCCCAACTCTGAATGTGGCAGTCTCTCTGGCCTACACACTTGGAGTCACCCTCCACTCCTTTCTCTCATCGCCATCGCAGGTCTCCGCAAAGGCCATCAGCTCTGCTCTCAAAGTACAGCCAGAATCTCGTCACCTTTCAGTCCCCTCACTGCCCCACCCTGGCCCAGGCCCTCACTGCCTTCCAGTTTCTCTGCCCAGGCCCCAGTACCTGAATTGAACTCTTGCATTCCCAGGGAGGTTATGGTCACACTAGCGGAGCCACTGCCCACCCTCAGCACGCCCCCTCCGAGGGAGGGAGGGCCATCGAGGCCCTGCCAGATCCGACACCCTCCAGGGTCACCTCCAGGACCCCTGCCCATCCTGTCAAGGCCCCACCCCCAACTGCCACAGCCACTCAGTCCTCTGGGCGACCCCTGGTCTTTGGAACGCATGGTTCCCTCTGTGTTCTAGGCCCCTTGCCTCCCTCCCGGGCAGAAGAGGCTTCGCAGTGCCACACACAAAGCTGAGGCATCCTTTTCCAAACGCTCCGCCCAGGCCTTGAACCTGTGGAAGGGAGCACTTCCTCCCAGAGCCTGCGCCCTTGCCTCCTTGAAAACTCACCGGGCCAGAGATTCGAGAAGTGGTGAGAGGGACAAAGACGTAAGTACCTGTCTCCACGTGATCAGCAACACAAAAGATGTCATCACACGTCTATTGTGACATGGTAAAACTGCATAAACCTGCATACCTCAACCATACCTCGCCTTTTTGTTGAAACTGCTCTCTATAGCCCAAATATGAATAAGTAATTAAGGACTGTGATTGCCACCCTACCCAGACAATGTGTAAACAAATGCTAATCTTAACTTTTTGTGAATCACTTAAGCATGTCAAAATGTTTCCTGGCCCTTAGAACGTCTGAAACCCCCACCCAAGCCCCTCATGCTCATCTCTGCCCTGAAGGTACCACTAGCCCTCCGAGTGTCTGAAGCCCCTCACTCACACACCCCACCCCTTCACCTTCACTCCTAAAGTGATTTTTCCGGGTATAAAACGTCTTAACGGCCTCCATACGGGGCCACGGGTTGGAGAGACACGAGTCCTCCATGGTCGCCGGCTTAATAAACCTTGCTATTTGGCATACATTTGTCTTGGTGTTGGTCCCTTAATCTCACCTCAAATATAACACTATAACACATATAACGAAGCAAGTCCAGCTAGACGACGTCAGGAGTGGCAACACAGGTACTCACCGTAAAGAGGGAGACCCAGGCTTCTCAGATCAACGTCCCCTTTGACTGTCATGCCGTATTTCAATAGAAGAAAACATTGACCGACTGGCACCTCCAGTTTTACCTTCCTATAGGAGACAGGCTAGGCCTTGGGGAAACTCTCCACAAGGCACTCTTTTTACTTAAAACAAGATCAAACCAGAAACTCTCACATGTGAGTCCTAAAACTGTAAACCAGAACCCTTTCATATGTGATTCCAGAAACTGTAAAACAAAACCTTCTCACATGTGAGTCCTAAAACTATGAACCTAAGATTCTTCCACGTGTGACATCTAAAGGATAAGCCTATATAAAGGCAGAACCTTCATTTGTTAGAGAAGCTGGGTTTTTGACGAATTACTGCCTGATCTCCCGGCCAAATAAACTCCTCCCTCCTTTATTCGCTGTTTGAGAGATCCATTTCCCGCAGCCGCTTCTGCTACAAAATAACAAAACTTTCTGCATAGGTGTGAAAAAAACAAACTGTGTAAAGAAATATTGGAAGCCAGCTAGGTCTGGACAGAAAAAAAGGAGGGAGGGAGAGAGAGAGAGAGAAAGAGAAGATGAGGAGGGGAGGGGATGTGAGGAGAGAAAGAAGAGAGAAAGGGAGATGTCAGAAAGAGAAGCCTCCTAGAAATCTATGGGCTGTTGGGACTTGGTGTGTGAAAGGCAAAAAGCGCACTATTGGGGGGGCAGGATCCTCTGCCTCCCTGTAGGTACTTGAGGCCACCAAAAACCAGCTGCATCCCCCCGACCACAGCCTTTCAGCCTGTGCCAACATTGGGGAAAGCCCCATGTGAACTGTCAGGATGGTTGTTCTCATTTCCCCCGAAATATTGAGTCCACTCTGAGGGCTAGTACAGCTCAGAGGTCTAGGGTAACCAACTCCCACTGATTGCCTGGAACTTTGCCAGTTTTAGTTCTGAAAATCCCATATTCCAGAAAACCTCTAATCCCCTACCAAACTGGGATTACAGCTTACCCCACTGGGAGCTCAGATCTCCTCCTTCACTAGTGAGTTCTGAGGTCACAGGGACCATCCCAAGTTGTGAGACACAGGGCCTCTGGACTCCTGCAAGAGTCTGCACTTTCCTACCTGCATCCTGTGCCTGAGGAGTGCAACATAAAATAGAAAGTGAAAAGCACCATCTAGGCTATCGTAAATGATGACTTTATGGAAGAAAAAATAAAAGAAAGCAAAGAACACTGTGACAAGTGGAGAGAGAGGGAAGAACAAAGAAAAAAGCTACGTATTTTACTGCATATTTTTATTTTAGTAGCCATAGTATCTCACTATGTGGCTCAGGCTGGTCTCCAACTCCCGGGCTCAAGTGACGCTCCCACCTCAGCCTGCCTGAGTAGCTAGAATCACAGGTACACAACACCATGCCTAGCTAAGTTTTAGTTGATTGGTATTATTACTGTTATTATTTTTGAATGGTATCCTATATTGTTAAAGCTCGTCTTGAATTGCTGGGCTCAAGTGATCTTCCCACTTGCCCTCCCAAAGTGTTTGTGATTACAGGCATGGCCACCATCCCCAGCCTCATCTATACGTCTTTTTCGTCCACATTTTTACAATTTTTATTTTTTTTTAACTTATTTGTAGAAACGAGGTCATAGTATATTGCCTAAGCTAGTCTCGAACTCTTGGACTCAAGCAATCCGCCCACCTTGACCTCCAAAAATGCTGGCATTACAGGCACGCACCACCATGCCTGGCCCTTATATGCTTTTATATTTCCCTTTTTTTCACTTGAAAATCTTTGACCCACTTGACATTTATCTTGATGTATGGTGAATGAGCCATGATTGTAACAGTGCCCTCCAGCCTGGACAACAGAGGGAAACCTTATCTCCAAAGATACATAGATAGATAAATGGATAGATAGATACCTACACACATAGGCCAGGCACATTGGCTCATGCCTATAATCCCAGCACTTTGGGAATCTGAGATGGGTGGCTGCCATATTGCACTTCACAGGATAATAGAATGGAAATGACAATGACTGGGTGGAGATTGGGGAAAAGTCAAATGTGAGAAACGCTTGTTGAGATGGAAAATAAAAAGTAAGGGAGCACCAAAAGATTCAGCAATCCAGACAAATGTCTTGATTATCTCATAATTAAGATAATATATATTGCATTGAAATATTATTTACTTTAATTACTGAAGAGTTCAGGAGAGACCCCTTCTGAAATTCAGTCCTGGATTACTGGGCTCAAGCCTAATCCTGGCTGTGGCTAATAATTAATGCCCACCGCTTAAGGCTGTTGAGTGAATTAGAGCCCTCAGCTTTAATGGTGAGAGAAGTAAGCACCTGTCTCCTTGTGCTCAGTGACACAAAAGATGTCATCACATGTCTATAACACATATAACAAAGCAAGTCGAGCAAGATGACGTCGGTTAGTGGCAACGCAGGTGCTCACCCTGAAGAGGGAGACCCAGGCTTCTCAGATCAACTTCCTCTTTGACTACCATTCCGCATTTCAATAGAAGAAAACGTTGACTGGTGCCTCCGATTTTCCCTTCCTGTAGGTGACAGGGTAGGCCTTAGGGAAACTCTCCAGAAGGCACTCTTTTTTACTAAAAACAAGATCAAACCAGAAACCTTTTCACATATGAGTCCTAAAACTGTAAACCGGAACTCTTTCATATGTGATTTATAAAGCTATAAACCTAAGATTCTTCCACTTGTAACATCTAAAGTATAAGCCTATATAAAGGCTGAACCTCCCTTTAGTATAGGAGCTTCGTTGTTAGACAACTATGCCATCTTACTCCCAGCTGAATAAACCTTCCTCCTTTATTCGGTGTCTGAGACATCTGTTTCCCGCTGCCGCTCCTGCTACACAGATAAAGAAGCCCTCTCTTCCCTACCTTCACACAGTTCTCCTTGTTACAAATTGCAACATTGTATAAGTAATACTGTTACAAGTTTAGGGGGATATTTACTTCCTCTTTTTGCTCCCATAGGTGCCAGGCGAAACAGCCTTTTTAAATTTGCATGCCCCGCCCCACAGGCGCAAACTCCTTTCTCCCTACTAGCTCGTGTGCCACGGAACTGGAACCGGAAAGCTCTTGTTAATCCCTGGAATCTCCAGGAAAGCTCCTTCTGCTTCTAGACCCTTCAGTATTAAAAGCCCAAAACGAAAAAGACAGAAATAGTTCTAGGAGACTTTTCTTTCCAACATCTCTCTCTTTCTCTCTTCTTTCTCCCCTCCCCTGCACTCCCCTCCACTTTCCTCCTCCTCTTGTTTCTCTCTATCTATCTCTCTCTCTTTCTCTCTCTCTCTGTCTCTCTCTCTATCCATCTATCTCTTCTTTTCTCCTCTTTTTCAGTCCTGAGTTAGCTGAGTTCCAACATTTCTTCACAAAGTATTTTTTCACACATACTTTTAAAGAATTGTTGTGTTGTAGCAGGAGCGACCATGGGAAACGGATCTCTGGAACACTGAATAAAGGAGGGAGGAGTTTATTCAGCCAGGAGACCAGGCATTAATTTGTCAAAAACCCAGCTCCTCTAACAAGGGAAGGTTATGCCTTTGTATAGGCTTATACTGTAGATGTTACACGTGGAAGAATCTTTGGTTCATAGTTTTAGGACTCATATGTGAAAAGGTTTTGGTTTACAGTTTCAGGAATCACAGATGAAAGGGTTCTGGTTTACAGTTTTAGCACTCACATGTTAAAAGGTTTTGGTTTGATCTTATTTCAAGTAAAAATAGTGCCCTCTTGAGAGTTTCCCTAAGGTCTAGCCTTTCACATATAAGAAGGTAAAACCAGAGGCGCCAGTCAGTCAACGTTTCCTTCTATTGAAATGCGACATGATAGTCAAAGGGGAAGTTGATTTGAGAAGCCTGGGTCTCCCTCTTTAGGGTTAGCCCCTGTGTTGCCACCCCCCGACATCGCCTTGCTGGACTTGCTTCATTATATGTGTTATAGACATGTGATGACATCTTTTGCATCGCTGAGCACAAGGAGACAGGTACTTACATCCCCGTCCCTCTCATCATTTCTTGCCCGTCTGGCCCGGCGAGTTTTGGAGGAGGTGAGGGTGCAACCCTGGGGAGGAAGCCTTCCCTCCTACAGGTTTGAGGTCTGGGTGGAGCCTGGGAAACGGGCCACTCTGCTTCACGCTGTGAAGCCGCTGTGTGGCGCTGCGAAGCAGCTTCTGCCCGGGAAGGAGGCTAGAGGCCTGGAACACAGAGGCAACTGGTGGTTCTGAAGCTCCGGGGGTCGCCCAGAGGATCTAATGGCTGGGGGTGCACAGGGTGGTGGACTGGATGGGCGGGGCAGGGGTCCAGGATTTGACATTGAAGAATGTTCGATCTGGTGGGGCCTGGTAGCCTCCCCTTCCTCAGAGGGGGTGCGGTGAGGGTGGGTGCTGGTGCCGTGAGCACGACCACCAGCTCCCTGGGAATACGAGAGTTTGGACTAGCTACTGGGGCCTGGGCAGAGAAACTGGAAGGCAGCGAGGGCCTGGGCCCAGGTGGGGCAGTGCGGGTCTCAGAGTTGGCCAGATTGTGGCTGTACTTTGAAAGCAGAGCTGTCAGCCTTTGAGGAGAGCTGGGATGGGTGTGAGAGAAAGGATTGGAGGGTGACTCCAAGAGTGTAGGCCAGAGTGACTGCCACATTCAGAGTTGTCCGAGGACTAGGTTTGTCAGTTTGGGGTTGGGGGGTTGCGGAGTTCAGGGGAGGGAGTGGGAGGGCACGGGATGTCCTGATCAATTTTGGAGAGGACAAGCTAGAGAGGTGGCAAGCCAAACGGTCAAGCAGAGTTGTCAGCCAGGCCATTGGATGTGCTATTCTGGACTCCAGGCTGGGACTCTTTGGAGACTGTGAGTCTGGAGGAGCGCCTTTGAAGGAGAATGAGTGTCAGCCCTCAGGTAGGAGGCCCAGGAATTAGCCCTGGGGTGCTCCAAAATCAAAGAGGCAATCCTTCTGCCTCAGCCTCCCTAGTAGCTGAGACTACAGGCACACATCACCATCACTGGCTAATTTTTTTTTGACAGGAAGTTTTGCTCCATCATCTTGGCTAGAGTCCAGTGGTGCGATCTTGTCTCACTGCAACTTGTGCCTCTCGGGTTCAAGCAGTTCTGTCTCAACCTCCTGAGTAGCTGGGACTACAGGCATATGCTACCACGTCTGGCTAAGTTTTGTGTTGTTAGTAGAGACGGGTTCACCATGTTGTCCAGGCTAGTCTTGAACTCCTGACCTCCAGTGATCCATCTGTCTCAGCCTTCAAATCTGCTGAGATTGCAGGCGTGAGCCACTGCACCAGGCCCATATCCTTTTTCTTCCTTCCTTCTTTTCTTCCTTTCTTCCTTCCTTCCTTATTTCCTTCCTTCCTGCTCTTGTCCCTCCCTTCTTTCCTTCCTTGTTTACTTCTTTTGTTGTTTCTTTAACTTTTGAAAAGGTGGAGTCTTGCTCTGTTGCAATTTTGGCTCACTGCATCCTCCACCTCCTGGGTTCAAGCAATTCTCCTGTCTCAGCCTCCTGAGTAGCTGTGACTACAGGCGCCTACCACCACACTTGGCTAATATTTGTATTTTTAAGAGAGACAGGGGTTTCACCGTATTGGTCAAGGTGGTCTTCAACTCTTGACCTGAAGTGATCCACGCACCTGGGCCTCCCAAAGTGTTGGGATTACAGGCAGGAACCACTGTGCCCGCCATGCCTCTTTTTACAAAAGGTAATTGGTAGAGATGGAGCATCTTGCTACAGATTTTCTGCTCACAGTGTGGTCCCCAGACCAGCACCAATGACACTATGTTTGAGTGGGTTAGAAGTGTAGAATCACTAGATCCAGAGCTATTGCATCAGGATTTGCATGTTAACCAGGTTCCCCAGAATGCACATGCAGATTAGAATTTGAGAAGCATTCTACTCTGGGACTTGATGACAGAAGGAGGGGGAATGAGGGAGAAAGAAGAAGCAGATCATTTTTGAGATTTCACTCACACTACCAATATCTGAAACTTGGGAACCACATGGATTCAGATATCAAGTGATACTGTTATAACTCCAGATGTCTATGCTGGAAGTGGAGTGAATTTTAGAACACTTTCTGGGGTTATAAAATACAGAATCAGCAAGTTTAGGCAGAAAGGCCTGAAGGGAGATGGCCCATGTATGTGAGCAAGACTGACTCTAAGGAGTTGAGACCGAGGATGGTGGCATGCACCTGTAGTCCCAGCACCTCAGAAGGCTGAGGTGAAGGGTTGCTTGAGCCCTGGGGGTTGAGGTTGCAGTGAGCCATGGTCAAGCCACTGCACTCCACATTGGCCCACAGAGGGAGACTCTGTCTAAAAAATAAAAATAAAAAAATATTTTGAGGCCTTCTGTTTCTGTGATTAGGGGTGAGGTATACAGGTGGTCCCCATAGACTGGGAGAGATGATGCAAGGTTAATATATTGTGTAAGAGAAGAGGAGTTCATATTTCAGAATCCCTGGAATGCCAGTGTGTAACGAGCAGGAAGGCCGAGAGAAGTGACAATATGTGTATAGTTTTATAAAGACTTAGAGGCAAATGGTTAGAGCAGCTCTGAACTGAAAACTACTCAAACATCCATCATTGCGTGAACGGATAAACAGAATGTGACATTCAGGAATGAAAACACAATGGCACATGATACAACAGATGAACCTCAGGAAACATTATGCTCAGAGAAAGACATCAGTCAGATGCAAAAGACCACAGACTGTGTGATTCCCTTTATGTGAAATGCCAGGAAAGGGAACTCTGTAGACATATAGATCAGTGGTTGATGAAAGATGAGAGTGGGAGTGGGCAATGACTTTGTAGGGAGACCAAACTTTACCTCTGTCCTCTTAGGGTCCCTGCTGGGCCTGAGAATGAAACTTACATCAGATAGATTAGTAGGATTAAAGCATAGACGCTCAAGGTAATGTTTCATTTTGTTTGAGATGGAGTTTCCCTCTTGTTGCCCAGGCTGGAGTGCAAGGGCACAATCGCGGCTCACTGCAGCCTCTGCCACCTGGGTTCAAGCAATTCTCCTGTCTCAGCCTCCTGAGTAGCTGGAATTACAGGCATGCACCACCAACTCTGGATAATTTTTTGTATTTTTGGTAGAGATAGGGTTTCTCCATGTTGGTCAGGCTTGTCTCGAACTCCTGACTTAAGGTGATCTGCCTGCCTCAGCCTCCCAAAGTGCTGGGATTATAGGCGTGACCCACTGCGCCTGGTCACTCAATGTAAATTTTACATGACACAGGAGTGCTTATAAGGAAATAAAAAACCAAGGCCATGGTTGTATATGTGTATCTGTTCTGGTAATTTTCTGCCTCTACTTCCACTTGCCGTTCTTCTCTCCTGATCTTTCGTACTGCTTAGAGCTGCATAAAGGGTAGCGATTCAAACGACAGTTTTTCTTGCTGCAATTGGTCACAGGGCTGCCTCTGCTACTCATCCTGTGCCTCATGGACAAGAGGTTGTGTTCATGTCCAAGCTACAGAGAAGTGGAGCCAGGGCCAGGGAGATGTAGTAGGTATCCATGGGAGGGGGGCCTTATTGAGAACAAAGCCCTTGGTACCATTAGGACTAGACGGTGGAAACAAGCACATATGACCATCCTGTGTCTGCCCTGTTTCTGGAGAGGCAGAAGCAGAAATCAGGTCAGAGGGAGCTTGACACCACAGGAAGTTGGGGGGTTGAGAGTAGCCATTGCATATAATCAAGCCTGTTACTGATTTCCCTTTATCTGATGCCGCTGTTATTTTGTTTTTGTTTTTAAACTCTGCTTTAGGCTTTGTTTTACTGCAAGACCAATGGCATTGTTCCATGCTCTAGAAACCTTTGTCAAAATAGTGGTCTTACCTAATGGCACTAAACAACATCTGAGACTGCTTATAGAGTTTGAGAAATCGAGGAGTGGTTGCTATTCTAGAAGCAATGAGTTGACATCTGCTGAAACATTGTTCTGAGATAAGAAAACCTGTCGATACTTTAAGAGCCAGGGCTCAGAATTTCTCAAATCATATATTTGCATGTAGCACAGAAGATGCTCTTTTAATGAAAATCCAGAAATTTGTTGTGCGCATTATGTAATAGAGAACGGTATCAGATTAATACAACAACAGTGACACTTAACCGTTACCCAAAGCTTGGTAAAGGTTGATGGTCACTGTGTACCTGCAGATAGCTTTGTACTCTAACAGACTGATTTCAAAACTAGGTGAAGAGAAGATGCCTCTACCTGCCTGTGTTTGTAGATTCCTGTCAATGTCCATCAGGAAAGTGTGGGTGTGTTCCAGTTATTTTCTGGCTCCCTTTTACTTGCCATTCTTCTTTCTCCTGCTCTTTTGTACTGCACAGAGCTACAAAAAGTGAGTGAGTATAAAGACAGTCCCTCTTTTGCAGTTGGTCACATGACTGCCCTGGTACTCATCCTGTGTCTCCTGTCCTCTCCCCTCCAAATGACCCCGCATCCTCAGCTATCACCTCAGCTGATCTGGGTTGTTTCCCTGGTACTGTGAACTAAACTCTCATTCCTGAGGGTCCTATATCCCTCAAGGCCACAGCCTTCTCAAGTCAGGGTTCCTGCACTTGTCCATTCATTTCACAGGTAGACCTGGGAGTCACACGTGTCACCCAAACAGACCACCAGAGTCCATGCATATTCCATCTGCCCTCCCTCCATAGGAACACCACACTCTCCTTAGGATGGATCAGGGTCATTAATCCCTGCCACGTTGGCAACTGCTCCTGCCTGCTGGGCCAGCTTGTCCAGTTACGGCTGTAGCTTGAAGGCTTGAAATTCAATGGGACCCACTTGTGCTGGTGGTTGATCCTTAAAAATACATGCATACCTAGAATAGAGCCCAAAGACTCATCAGTTGCATGAAGTGCTACTTCATGCCCCGTATGTGACTAGCAGCCCTCCTATGTATTTCATCGCACTCCATTATTTCTTTTTTCTATTTTCATTTTTTATTGTTTATTTATTTATTTATTTGTTTATTTTTTAAAGCAGGGGTTTCACCATGTTGGTCAGGCTGGTCTTGAACTCCCGACCTCTGTTGATCCTCCTGCCGTGGAATCCAGAGTGCTTGCATTACAGACGTGAGCCACCACGTCTGGCCGCACTCCATTATTTCTATCAACTACTCCACTTAATGCCCTCTTGGGCAATCCTTTATGTCCCCCCTCTGAAATCCCATCACTGAGGGCTGGGGCCCTCGTCAACAGTTATAGCCTTTTCCCCACACTAGTCTGGTTCTTGGCGAGTTGAAGGCACTCAGTAAATCTTTGTGGAGCAAAGTCATGACGGATAGGCAGTGATGAGCACGACAGACTCAATCAGAGAGGATGCAGTTGGGGGGCTGTTGGCCTGGGACAGGGGTGAAGGGGGAAGATCAGGCTTGGGGTGGGAGGACACCAAAGGGCAGGGGTCTCTGCCAGGTGCTCTGGGGAAAGATAGCATCAAGGCCATCATTGCACATATGAATGCAATGCTTGAACTCGAGTTCTGCTCCTGAGTGTTTCTCAATAAAAAAATTACCTGTGCCTCGGTTTCTCCTGGGTCAAAAAGAAAGTTTATAGCTGGTAGGCTGGTGCCTGCCTTAAAGTGCCAACTACTTCAGGGGCTGAAGTTTGCAAGGGGGTCCAGGGTCACGCCAGTAATTCTAGCACTTTAGGAGGCCCAGGTGGGTGGATCTCCTGAGGTCGGGAGTTCGAGACCAGCCTTGCTGACATGGTGAAACCCGGTCTCTACAAAGAATACAAAAGTTAGCCAGGCATGAGTGTAATCCCAGCTACTAGGGAGGCTGTGGCAGGATAATCGCTTGAAGCTGGGAAGCAGAGGTTGCAGTGGGCCTAGATCGCATCTTTGCACTCCAGCCTGGGCAAGAGGAGCAGAGATCCATCTCAAAAAAAAAAAAAAAGATTTTGAGTCCAGCTAGGGCAACAGCACTGGCACACCATTCCTTAGGCCAGTTCATAATTCTCCAAAACCATTGTAATAATGATTTAAGTTGAAAAGCCAAAAGCTCTATAGTCTGCTTCCTACAAATCACACACCTTCATATTGAATGATGTGTGAAAACACACAAACTAATGGGAAAAACCAAAATTACAAGTTCCTCAAGACATTATGTTTCTGTGATCTTGCAAACACGTCATGTCCCCCAAGTGGTTGGATGGTTCGTGGAAGTACTGCAACACCAGGTCGATGCGTGGAGTGGATGGAGCAAGATCCTATTCCAGGTCCGTGCTCCAAAAATCCATCTAATATATTGTCTTCGGATAGAGGACATTAAAATGATAAGAACTGATACTACACTTGGTCTTAGCCAAAAGGCAGAGAAGCGATGCTGTGGTCTCCATCTCTGCTGCCACTGTCCCACCATCATCCACGTTCCAGTCCCAGTGACAGCCCCAGCCTCGCTACTTGCCTCATTCTCTTTGTCTCACCACATCACTGTTAACGCCATTACACACTCGGGCTGATTTTCATTCTCCACGATTTAAAAGGGAAATATTCCCTTGCTATTCCCGCTTTTCCAGGCTTTCATTTTGGAGTTACATGCCCCGCCCTTTCTCATTTGACTCCGCCGCCTGGCAGCCTGCAAGTCAGGGGCCGGGGCTCCGACGGCGGCTACTTTTTTGCTTCTGTCAATCCAGACAAAAGACAGAACCAAAAGAGACTGGGGGCGAACGCAAGACGGGTCTGTGGAAAAGACCTGTTGGCAGAGAAAGATCCATGCTTTCCTGGAGAAAGATGAGGTCACAAGGCATCATCATAAGAGGAGACCAGGCTGCATTGGGTCTTTAGTTCGTCACCATCAGGTGGGGAGACCAGCCTCGTACCTGCTGGAAGAGGGGATCATTCCCTTCTGCCAGGCAGGAGGCTGATCACCAGATACTGGTTGTGGAGACTTGGCTCGTGGATGGCGAGGGCCCAGCAAGGATTCTCCCCAGTGCCTGTGCCTCCTGTGGCATCTACGCACGGATCGTGTCCTGTGCCATGTCGGGAAAGCTGCCTCTTTTCTTGGAACGTGGATTCCTCTCACCTCCTCCTCCTCGCCTGGCTATTCCTGATGCAAGTTGTCAGGACTCAGCTTGGGTGTCACGCATCTGGGAAGCCTCCCTCAATTAAGGGCTTGCAGATTCTCCAATACCATCTCAGTCCTTGTTCAAGTCTACGTTTTCTGGAGAGATCCCTTCTTGGCACTGTCACCTCTGTTGAGAAAAGTGTCCTCCAAATCTCCAGTCCCCTTCTCTAGCCACCCAAAGAAATACCTCTTGGGAACCCCCATCGCCAGGCTGTCTGAATTTCTTTGGCCTCTCAGTCTCTGTATGCTGAGGGCCACTCCCTTTTCCTTCCTCAGGCCCTTACTTTCCTTGGCTTCAGGTACTTACACTTTTGTGGCCTTTTAAGTCCCATTGTTCTCCTTCTGTCTATCCAGATGCTGCTTCTCCATGCTTCACTTCATTTCCCTGCCTTCAATGTAGAGATACTCATGGCAGTGTTATTGGCCACTTTTCTCCTCTAACTCCATTGCTCCCTGGGGAATCCCACCCATCTCAGGGCTGCTGGGTCTGTTTCTCACTGACCATCCATGTCCACCCCTCCACGAAAAGCCATCCCTGAGCTCCAGGCTCCTGAGATGCACTCTGGACATCTGTCAGCACGTGGATAGCCTGCAGACATCACACCATGGCTGCAAGTGAGCTCTTGAATGGTGGCTCTCGCCTGTGATCCCAGCACTTTGAGAAGCTGAGGCGGGTAGATCACTGGAGCCCAGAAGTTCAAGACCAGCCTGAGGAACATGGAGAAACCCATCACTGGACTCCAGCGTTGGGGAGAGAGTGAGATTCTCCCTCAAAAAAACTAAACACCAAAAAATAGAAAACTTATTCAGGTGTGGTGGTGCATGCCTGTAGTCCCAAGTATTGTGGAGGTTGAGGCGGGAGAATGGTCTGAACCCGGGAACCGGAAGTTCAAATGAAGGGATATCATGCCACCTACATTCCAGCCTTTGCAACCAAGCGAGACAAGTCTCCAAGAAAAAGAAGAAATAGGAAAAAAATCCAAGAACAGAAGTAACCGGAACATTAAATAATGGAGAAGACCAAACAACATTCCTTGCTAATTTTCCATGTGACTTCCTTCAGGTTTTAACTGTGGGAGTCCAAAACTTGCTAATATATCCCCTTCTCAGTGTGTCACATTACCAGCAAAAAACACTGCATTGACGTCTGAAACAGGACAAAACTGCAGCCCTACAATCGAGAGCCTCATTGACCGTCACGCACATGAAGTCAAAAGCACTTCTTTTCAGTATTTAATGTGCTATCTTTCCCACTACAGCATATGCCTATTTTCCATTTGGAATGTCCCAACCTGGCTTCTGTAACAAATGTGTTTCTAACCTGCCAAATAGAAACAAAGATTCAACTCTCGTTGTTGAACAAACACACACCATAGCAGTTTCATAGATACGTTTCTTCTGTGTTTTACAGGCAGTTTTACTGCTATTTTGTACTACACTGGATTTTGATTGGAAATACCTGTTTTGAGATTCTCCACAGAAAGCCTTCTCAAACTGCTGCATATACACATCAGTGTAACTCCCTAAGTTGAATGCACACATTGTCAAGCATTCTCCAAGATATCTTCCTTTTAGTGTTTCAGGTGAGATCATTACCATTAGAGTATATACCCACGTTCCATTTGGAATTTCCCCATCTAGCTTCTGTAAGAAATGTGTTTCTAAGGTGGTGAATCGAAACTAAGATTCATCTGTCTTAGTTGAATGAACACACAGCATAGCAGCTTCATGGATACATTTCTTATGTGTTTAACAGGAAGTCTCACTGCTATTTCGTACAAAACTGGATTTTGCTTGGCAACGTCAGTTTTGGGACTCTCCACAGAAAGCGTTCCCAAACTGCTGCGTACACATGCCAGTGTAACTCTCTAAGTCGAATGCACAAATTGTCAAGCATTCTCCCAGATAGCTTCCTTCTAGTATTTGACGTGAGATCTTTCCCATTACAGCACAAGCCCATTTTCGGTTTGGAATGTCTCAATCTAGCTTCTGTAAGAAATGTGTTTCTAACCTGGTGAGTCAAAACAAAGATTCAACTCTTAGTCGAATGAACACACACCATAGCAGTTTCACAGAAACGTTTCTTCTTTGTTTACAGGCAGTCTTACTGCTATTTTGCATGACTCGAGATTTTGCTTGGAAATGTCACTTTTGAGATTCTCCACAGAAAGCATTCTCAAACTGCTGCATACACATCAGTGTAGCTATTTAAGTTGAATGCACACATTATCAAGCATTCTCCCAACAGCTTCCTTCTAGTGTTTAAGGTGAGATCTTTCCCATTACAGCATATGCCCACATTATTCTGGAATATCCCAATCTAGCATCTGTAAGAAATGGGTTTCTAAGCTGCTGAATTGAAACAAAAATTCAACTCTCTTAGTTGAACGAACACACACCATAGCAGTTTCACAGATACGTTTCTTCTGTGTTTTACAGGCAGTCTTACATCTATTTTGTATAACATGGGATTTGCTTTGACATGTCAGTTTTGAGACTCCACAGAAAGCGTTCTGAAACTGCTGCATACACACATCAGTGTAACTTTCTAAGTTGAATGCACACATTGTCAGGCGATCTTCCAGATAAGTTCCTTTTTGTGGTTAAGCTGAGATCACTCGGATTACAGCATATGCCCAGTTTCCGTCTGGAATGTCCCAATCAACTTCTGTAAGAAAAGCTTTTCTAACCTGCTAAATTGAAACAAAGATGCAACACTCTTAGTTGAAAGAACGCCCACCATAGCAGTTTCTCTGATACGTTTCTTCTGTGTTTTACAGGCAGTCTTACTTCTGTTTCATACAACACCACATTTTGCTTGGAAAGGTCGATCTTGAGATTCTCCACAGAAAGCATTCTGAAACTGCTGCATAAACACACCAGTGTAACTCTATAAGTTGAATGCACACGTTGACAAGCATTCCCCCAGATAGTTTGCTTTTAGTGTTTGAGGTGAGTTTATTCCCATGACAGCATATGCCCAGTTTCCGTCTGGAATGTTCCAATATAGCTTCTGTAAGAAATGAGTTTCTAATGTGCAGAATTGAAGAAAATATTCAACTTTCTTAGTTGAACTAACACACACCATAGCGGTTTCACAGATAAGTTTCTTCTGTGTTTTACAGGCAGTCTTACTGCCATTTCATACAAGACGGCATTTTGCCTGGAAACGTCAGTTTTGAGATTTTCCACAAAAAGCATTCTCAAACTGCTGCATACACACATCAACGTAACTCTCTAAGTTGAAAGCACACATTGTCAAGCATTCTTTCTGATAGCTTCCTTTTAGTATTTAAGGTGAGATCTTTTACATTACAGCATATGCCCACTTTCCGTCAGAAATCTCCCAATCTAGCTTTTGTAAGAAATGAATTTCTAACCTGCTGAATCGAAACAAAGATTCAACTTTCTTAGTTGAACGAGCAAACACCATAGCAGTTTCAAAGATACGTTTCTTCTGTGTTTTATAGGCTTTCATACTTCTATTTCGTACAACACGGGATTTTGCTTGGAAAAGTTAGTTTTGAGATTCTCCACAGAGAGCGTTTTCAAAGTGGTGCATACACACATCAGTGTAACTCTCTGTGTTGAATCAACTCATTGTCGAGGATTCTCCCAGATAGTTTGCTTTTTTTTTTTTTTTTTTTTTGAGACGGAGTTTAGCTCTTGTTACCCAGGCTGGAGTGCAATGGCGTGATCTGGGCTCACCGCAACCTCTGCCCCCTGGGTTCAAGCAATTCTCCTCTCTCAGCCTCCCGAGTAGCTGGAACTACAGGCATGTGCCACCATGCCCAGCTAATTTTTGTGTTTTTAGTAGAGATGGGGTTTCACCATGTTGACCAGGATGGTCTCTATCTCTTGATCTCGTGATGCACCCACCTCAGCCTCCCAAAGTGCTGGGATTACAGGCATGAGCCACCACGCCCAGCTGATAGTTTGTTTTTAGTGTTTGAGGTGAGATCTTGCCATTACTGCATATGCCCACTTTCCATCTGGAATGTCCCAATCTAGCTCCTGTTAGAAAAGTGTTTCTAAGCTGCTGTATCGAAACAAAGATTCAACTCTCTTATTTGAACAAACACACACCATAGCACTTTCACAGATACGTTTCTTCTGTGTTTTACAAGCAGTCTTACTGCTATTTCTTACAACATGGGATTTTGTCTGGAAACGTCAGTATTGAGATTCTCCATAGAAAGTGTACTCAAACTGCTGCAATGCACACATCAGTGTATCTCTCTAAGTTGAATGCACACATTGACAATCATTCTCCAGATAGCATTCTTTTAGTGTTTAAAGTGAGATCTTTAACATTACAGCATATGCACACATTCCTTCTGGAATGTCAATATCTAGCTTCCGTAGAAATGAATTTCCAACCAGCTCAATCAAAAGAAATATTTAACTCTCTTAGTTATGTGAACACACAACATAGCAGTTTCACAGTGGAGAAACTTTTTTACGATTCTTCTGTGTTTTACAGGCAGTTTTAGTGCTATTTCGTAGAACACGGGATTTTGCTTGAAAATGTCAGTTCAGAGATTCTCCAAAGAAAGCATTCTGAGACAGCTGCATACACACATCAGTGTAACTCTGTAAGTTGAATGCACCCATTGTCACGCATTCTGACAGATACCTTTCTTCTGGTTTTTGTGATGAGATTTTCCCCATTACAGCATGTGCCCACATTCCGTCAGTAATGTCCCAACCTAGCTTCTGTAGGAAATATGTTTCTAAGTTGCTAAATAAAAAAAAAAATGTAATTCTCTTAGTTCAACGAGCACACACCAAGCATTTTGACAGATATGTCTTTTCTGTGTTTTACAGGCAGTCTTATTATTTCGTACAACAGGGGATTTTGAATGGAAACATCTGTTTTGAGATTCTCCACAGAAAGCGTTCTCAAGCTGCTGCATACACATATAAGTGTAACTCTCTAACTTCAATGCACACATGGTCAAACATTCTCCCATATAGCTTCTTTTTAGTGTAAGGTGAGATTTTTAACATTACAGCATATGCCCACTTTCCGTCTGGAATGTCTGAATCTAGCTTCTGTAAGAAACGTCTTTCTAAGCTGCTGAATCTAAGCAAAGATTTGACATTCTTAGTTGAATGAACACACACGATAGCAGTTTCACAGATACCTTTCTTCTGTGTTTTACAGGCAGTCTTACTGCTATTTTGTACAACACGGGATTTTGCTTGGAAACGTCAGTTTTGAGATTTTCCACAGAAAGCGTTCTCAAACTGCTGAATACTCACATCAGCGTAACTCTCTAGGTTGAATGCACACGTTGTCAAGCATTCTCCCTAATAGCTTCCTTTTAGTGTTTAAGGTGAGATCTTTCCCATTACAATACATGCCCACTTTCCGTCTTGAATATTCCAATCTAGCTTCTGTAAGAAATGTGTTTCTAACCGGCTGAATTGAAGCAAAGATTCAGCTCTCTTAGTTGAACGAACACACACCATAGCAGTTTGTCAGATACATTTCTTCTGTATTTCACAGGCAGTCTTACTGCTATTTTGTACAACATGGGATTTTGCTTAGAAACATCTGTTTTCAGATTGTCCACAAAGGTGTTCTCAAACTGCTACATACACGTATCTGTGTAACTCTCTATGTCGAATGCACACATTGTAAAGCATTCTCCCAGACATCTTTCTTTTAGTGTTTAAGGTAAGATGTTTCCCTTTACAATGTATGTTGACTTTCCATCTGGAATGTCTGAACCTAGCTTCTGTAAGAAATGTGTTTCTAACCCGCCAAATCGAAACAAAGATTTAACTCTTAATTCATGAACACACACAATAGCTGTTTCACAGATACGTTTCTTCTGTGTTTTACAGGCAGTCGTACTGCTATTTCGTACAACACGGGATTTTGTTTGAAACGACAGTTTTGAGATTCTCCACAGAAAGTGTTCTCAAACTGCTGCATACGCACATCAGTGTGACTCTAAGTTGAATGAACACGTTGTCAAACATTCTCCCAGATAGATTTCTTTTAGTGTTTAAAGTGAGATCTTTCCCATTACAGCATATGCACACATTCCGTCTGGAATGTCAATATCTAGCTTCTGTAGAAATGAGTTTCCAACCTGCTCAATCAAAAGAAATATTTACCTCTCTTAGTTAAACGAACACACAACATAGCAATTTCACAGACAAGTCTCTTCTGTGATTTGCAGACAGTCTTACTGCTATTTCATACAAAACGGGGTGTTGCTTGGAAACGTGAGTTTTGAGATTCTCCACAGAAAGTGTTCTCAAACTGCTGCATACACACATCAGTGTAACTCCCTAAGCTGAATGTACACATTGTCAAGCATTCTCCTATATAGCTTCCTTTTAGTGTTTGTGGTGAGATCTTTCCCATTACAGCATAGGCCCACTTTCCGTCTGGAATGTCCCAATCTAGCTTCTGTAAGAAATGTGTTTCTAACCTGCTGAATAGAAACAAAGATTCAACTCTCTTAGTTGAATGAAAACACACCATAGCAGTTTCACAAATACGGTTCTTCTGTGTTTTACAGGCAGTCTTACTGTTATTTTGTATAACACCGGATTTTGCTGGAAATGTCAGTTTTCAGATTCTCCACAGAAAGCGTTCTCAAACTGCTGCATACACACATCAGTGTAACTCTCTGAGTTGAATGCACACCTTGTCAAGCATTCTCCCAGACAGCTTCATTTTAGTGTTTAATTCGAAATCTTTCCTATTACAGCATATGCTCACTTTCCCTCTGGAATGTCCCAGTCTAGCTTCTGTAAGAAATGGGTTTCTAACCTGCTGAATAGAAACAAAGATTCAACTCGCTTAGTTGAACGAACGCACAACATAGCAGTTTCACAGATACGTTTCTTCTGTGTTATACAAGAAGTCTTACTGCTACTTCGTACAACATGAGATTTTGCCTGGAAACGCCAGTTTTTAGATTCTCCACAGAAAGCATTCTCAAACTGCTGCATACACACATCAGTGTAACTCTCTACATTGAGTACACACATTGTCAAGCATTCTCCCAGATAGTTTCCTTTTAGTGTTTAAGGTGAGATTGTTCCCATTACAGCATATGCCCTCTTTCCGTCTTGAATGTCCCAATCTAGCTTCTGTGAGAAATGTGTTTCTATCCTGCTGAATCGAAACAAAGATTCAAATCTGTTGGTAGAATGAACACACACCATAACTGTTTCACAGATACGTTTCTTCTGTGTTTTACAGGCACTCTTACTGCTATTTCATAAAACACAGGATTTTGCTTAAAAATGTCTCCTTTGAGATTATCCACAAAAGCGTTCTCAAACTGCTGCATACATGTAACAGTGTAACTCTTTATGTCCAATGCACACATTGTCAAGCATTCTCCCAGATAGCTTCCTTTTAGTGTTTAAGGTGAGATCTTTCCCTTTACAGCATAGGCCCAATTTCCTTCTGGAATGTCCGAATCTAGCTTTTGTAAGAAAAATCTTTCTAACCTGCTGAATCGAAACAAAGATTTAACTCATAGTTGAACAAACACACACAATAGCAGTTTCACAGACACGTTTATTTGGTGTTGTTTTCCGGTAGTCTTACTGTTACTTTGTACAACACGGGATCTTGCTTGGAAACGCCAGTTTTGAGATTCTCCACAGAAAGCATTCTCAAACAGCTGCATACACACATCAGTGTAACTCTCTAAGTTGAATGCACACATTGTCAAGCATTCTCCTAGATAGATTCCTTTTAGTGTTTAATGTGAGATCTTTCCCACTACCGCATATGACCACTTTCCTTCTGGAATGTGAAAATCTAGTTTCTATAAGAAATTTGTTTCATACCTCCTGAATCAAAACAATGATTCAACTCTTTAGTTGAACAAACACACATCATAGGAGTTTCACACATACGTTTCTTTGGTGTTTTACAGTCAGTCTTACTGCTATTTCGTACAACACGGGATTTTGCTTGGAAAGGTCAGTTTTGAGATTCTCCACAGAAAGCCTTCTCAAACTACTGAATACACACATCAGTGTAACTCTCTGAGCTGAATGCATACATTGCCAAGCATTCTCCCACAGAGCTTTTTTTTTTAATCTTTAAGATGAGATCTTCCCCATTACAGTATATGCCCACTTTCCGTCTGGAATGTTCCAATGTGGATTCTGTAAGAAATGTGTTTCTAAACTACTGAATGAGAAAAAAGATCCAACACTGACAGTTTAACAAACGAGCACAATAGCAGTTTCACAGATACGTTTCTTCTGTTTTACAGGCAGTCTTACTGCCATTTCATACTACAATGGATTTTTGCTTGGAAAAGTCAGTGTTGAGATTCTCCACAATAATAGTTCTCAAACTGCTGAATACACACGTCAGTGTAACTCTCTAAGTTGAATGCACACATTGTCCAGCATTCTCCCATATAGATTCCTTTTTGTGTTTAATGTGAGATCTTTCCCATTACAGCATATGGCCCCTTTCCATATGGAATGTCAAAATCTAGCTTCTGTAAAAAATGTTTCTAACCTGCTTAATCGAAACGAAGTTTCAACTCTCTTAGATTAACTAACACACACAATAGCAGTTTCACAGATACGTTTCTTCTGTGTTTTACAAGCAGTCTTACTGCTATTTCATACAAAACTGCATTTTTGCTAGGAAACGTAAGTTTTGAGATTCTCCACAGAAAGTGTTCTCAAACTGCTGCATACACACGTCAGTGTAACTCTCTAAGTTGAATGCACACATTGTCAAGCATTCACCTGGATAGTTTATTTTAGTTTTTAAGGGGAGATATTTCCCACAACAGCATATGCCCTCTTTCCTCTCTTAGTTGAACCAACACACATTATACCAGTTTCAGAGATACGTTTTCTCTGTGTTTTACATGCAGTGTTACTCTTTTGCTACAACACGGTAGTTTCCTTTTAGTTTTTAAGCTGTGATATTTCCCCTTAGAGCATATTCCCCTTTCCTTCTAGAATCTCCAAATCTAGCTTCTGTAAGAAATGTGTTTCTAATCTGCTGAACTGAAACATAGATTCAAATCTCTTAGGTGAATGAACCCACAGCTTAGCAGTCTGACAGATATATTTCTTCTGTGTTTTATAGGCAGTCTTACTGCTATTTCGTATAAAACAAGATTTTGCTGAAAAGTCAGTTTTGAGATTCTCCACAGAAAGCCTTCTAAAGCTGTTGCATAGACACACCAGTGTAACTCTCTAAGTTGAACGCAGACTTTCTCAAGCATTCCCCCAGGTAGCTCCCTCTTAGTTTCTAAGGTGAGACATTTCCCATGACAGCATAGGCCCACATTCCTTCTGCAGTATCCAAATCTAGCCTCCGTAAGAAATGTGTTTCTAATCTGCTGAATTGAAATATAGATTCAACTCTCTTAGTTGACCAGGCAGACACCATAGCATCTCCACAGATACGTTTCATCTGTGTTTTACAGGCAGTCTTATTGCTATATCGTATAACACGGGATTTTGCTGGAAACGTCAATTTTGAGATTCTCCACAGAAAGGGTTCTCAAACTGCTGCATACACACAACAGTGTAATTCTCTAAGTTGAATGCAGACATTGTCAAGCATTCTCCCGTATAGCTTCCTTTCAGTTTTTAAGGTGTGATATTTACATTACAGAATATGACAACTTTCCTTATGTAATGTCCAAATCTAACTTCTGTAAGAAATGTGTTTCTAACCTGCTGAACAGAAACATAGATTCAAATCTCTTGGTTGAATGAACACCCACCATAGCAATGCCACAGATACATTTCTTATGTGTTTTATAAGCTTCCCTGAATCCCCAAATGTTTTTTCTGCCTGGTTTATTCTGCCAGATTACTAAATTCGCAGGAATTGCTGATGATCGCGTGGAGAAATGTCCATTGCCAAACGCTGAAGCACTGCCATAGAGGGCCCTTGCTTTGCTAAGCCACTGAGATCTTTCCCCAGGCAATGGTGGCTGTCACTGTGACGCCAGCCCTGGCTCAGTGCTGGTGCTTGTGACTGGCTGCTTGTGCATGCGCTTTCACATGCCCAGCCAGGGGGCAGCATTGTTGGCGCTGTCCAGCTGCTGCCTCACAGATGCAAGTTGAGTCGCTGGCAGGAGTGACATCTGGAAGGACGCTGTGTACCACAAGCAGCATAAGACCCTCACGGTCCTGACCTCAGTACTGCCTTGAGCCCACTCTTCGGTTCCATCAGTTGGAGAAGGAGGGCGCTTCAGACCTGGAAGGGGACACTCCAGGTGTCACCAGAACATTCCCCAGCCCTATGAGCCGACTGCCACTTTTTGACCTTGGCCACCAACCAAGGGGCCCTGCTTTGATCTCCAAGCCCAGGGACTCCTGCTTCTCATCACTACTGGCTGGACACGGAGGGAACAACCAGAAAGAGGACTGTCCAGTGTGCAGTAGAGGTGGTGCCACCTTGAACTAGCTTCCCATGGGGGCAAATCAGGTGTAGAGGATGTCTCCAAAGATTTCTGTGGTGAATCGAAGCCCAAGACTGATGTCCAGGCATGCTGCTGAGAATCCCCAAGAAAGCCAAGCACAAGAAGATCACATCTGCGATCTGAAGAGGGCCTGTGCCAGAGTCCAAGCCTCCTTCAGGAATCCATGCCAGAGGAGCCAGGAGGAGCCCGAAAAAGGGCAAACAGACCCAGTACCCACACTGGGATCACTACCTGCCACCTGGCATGCACCCAGCCAACCCCAGTCTCTTTAGCTCCGTGAAATCTCTGGCATTCAACAGGTACAGTGTTGATGAGACCTGTAGGTCCTACCGCAAAAAGACCTCAATCAAACTCATGTCACACACACACACACACACACACACACACACACACAAATTAGTCCGGATAAATACTGATAGGTTTAGTCCTACAGCAAAAAGACGTCAATCAATCTGGTATTTCAAAGACAATTAGTAAGACATAGCAGATACTCATATAGGTTTTAATAATTAATAAGAGCATCACAAGCTCTCTATGTTTTAACTACTGTTTCAAATTAATCATCCTCAACTCCATCCTCAACTTCCCCAAAATTTTCTTGAATTCATTTCTTTTTCATTATAGAAGATGGTTATTGTTTTATTTTTGTGGTATCATTTACACTACTGTATTAGACTCATGCTTGGGGTGTCATTTTTCTATACTACAAAATTTATACTGCAGTCTGAATTATTCGTGTGTATCTCCTGAACATGGGACTACTTAGTACTTTACCCATATTTTTGCAAACTTAACCTTCAGGATAGCTCCCAAGACATTCTACATAAGCTACCTGAAAAATATTAGCCAATTACTTTCAACTTTCTTAGATTCGTTGAACAACTTTCTCTTTCTCTGCTCTAATTTTTACTCAATCTTTCTCACTGGTGGTATGAAAAAACTCATAAAATTTAAGACTTCATGTCATTATTTGAGAAATTAACACAAGTGACATTCTCAATAATGAAAATAGATGACATGATTTGGAAGTAAGTATTTAAAAACCTAACAACAACTAACATATATATTTTATCAAAATATGTTTATTGTTTTTGAAATCAATATAAAATTCTGGAGGTAAAAACTTAATTTTTGAAGTAAATATTTAAAAACTCGACAACACTAACATCTTTGTTTTATCAATATGTTTATTTCAGAAATGTTTAATTTGTGTGTGCTCAGTTAATTTGAGGGCTTTACCAGAAGACAATTTTTTTAAGATATCATAACGTGTTCACTTACAAAGGTCCTGTAACAACTGCAAGAACCTTTGTGCCACTGTCCTTTGAAAGCCTGATGCCTCTTTTAAATTAGCTTTTTGTTCGCCCGTTCTCTTGCCCATCCCACCCAGAGCTTTGATCAATTTCTTCTGGACTGTTGGGAACAGCCTATGTGCTGCATCAGCTAAGATTCCTGATTAGCATTAAGACTGATTAAAAGAAAAAAAATACCAGAGGAAACAAAGAAAGGAAAATAGGACAAAAAATAAAATCTTCCTGGGCCATCTTTTCACCTTTCTTTATTTCACCAGAGAGAAGCATTTAACCCAAATTTCAACATTTAGAATGGGCTAAGGGAACTTAAAAACTTTATTGTTTTGACATAAAACATCGTAACCTTAGTACAAAGTGCTTAGATCAAATTGCTTTTTTGGCCTCTAAGGAGAGACTGTTGTTAACCTCTCCTCTCCAGAGAAAAGCAATTCCCTGTGTCAGATTATCACTCTTATTTACATCTACATCCAGACTATAACCATGTGGATGTCATCTGTTTCTGAAGTACTGCTTCCACTAAAGAATATTTTAAGAAAGGTCTTATCCTGCAATTATTTTCAGATTTCTTTCTGTGATGAGAAAATAATAAACATAGACAGTTAATCCCTAAAGACAAGGTTTTAGCATCCAACTTACCTGACAATATTTCCCTTGTCTCCAAGCCCCTTGCAAAGTTGCGTATTCAGTTCTTAAATCTTCAGCCTTGGGCTTCTTTTGCAACACAGACTGTCTTTGTATTCTCTATTTAGGAACTCTTTCTGAACACACAAGGGATAATAAAATGAAGCACAGTGAATCAAAATCAAGATATGATGGAAACAATTTTAAGCAAAAACATTTTTTAAATGTAACACTGTGTAAAGTGCTTAACTTTTTCCAACCTCATGGTTTTCTTCTGCAGGAGAGAAGCCATGTTTTCCTCCGCTGGTTCTCTGATGAAACAATATACATATATCTAATGTTTAATTAATGATAAAAATAAATTTCCTCTGTTCAACATTCTTGCTTAAGTGAGGTCCTTGAAAACTTAGCTATTTCTAATTAATACAGTATAGGACCAATGTGTTTTGTTAACATTTAGGCAACAGGAATTAAATAGTAACAGATTCAATATACTTTATAGTACTTTACCTGTAAATCAGCATATAACTGATGGAAGAAATGAATTCTGGAAAATTATTTTAAAAGATTATCTCAACCTTTCTTAATTGTCCTCAATGATGATTTACTCAGAGCGTTTAAGGTTTCATAACTTATCACAGATGACTTGTAGAGCTGAAATGCTCAACCTAGGATCAACTACACACATCGTTTGCCCATATATATGCATGTGCATTCAAGTTTATGTAAAGAAATAATTTCTAAGCAACTGAAAACAGCAGAAGGAAAAGGTATCGCATATCCGAAAACCTGGAGAATGAAAAACCAAATAAAATGTCTTATAAAAGATAATTTAAAACTAATTCATTTAAAATTCACATCCTACATTACAGAATACATTTACCATTCCGAAGATCATAGAGAAATGTGTCAAACAACTCTAAGTCCATGAGTATTTGCAGCCAATATGTTAGAAACCCCCACTGATCACAGTGCATTCTCTGCGTAGATGTTGTAATTCCCACATGCAGACCACTGTTCCTTAGAAAATGGAAGAAAAAGGAGGACGTGCTCCCAAAAACTACTAGGAAAGCTGAGATCTAGGAACATTCCCAAGCTAGATTATATACCAAATAATTCTAAATTGAATCACATTATACTATAAATATATTAATTTTTTCTTCCATTACTGATATTTCACTTCTTTATGATACCAAGCCCACTGTCATTTCATACCATGGCTAACTCATACCTTGTAATCTGTCCTTAGGTAACCAACAGTCAACTAAATTAGTCATTCAAAAAGTAAAGTTATGAACTATCAATCTGTCTCCCTTTCTGTTGGCAATCAGTGTGTTTTAATTTTATGTGGACGATAATTAGGAATAAAAATGAAGATGATACCCAGAAAACAATTCTAGTTGCGTACTCCAAACCGACAATTCTTACTTCAAAAGAACAACACTGAGACTTGCTCCTCCAAATGTCAATCAGGACCCCTAATCAGTGGCATCTGCATATTCTCACTCATAGACGGGTGTTGAACAATGCGAACACATGGATACAGGGAGGGAAGCATCACACACTGGCGTCTGTCGGGGGGGAAAAGGGGAGGGACAGTGGGGAGTGGGGAGTTGGGGAGGGATAGCATGGGGAGAAATGCCAGATATAGGTGATGGGGAGGAAGGCAGCAAATCAAACTGCGATGTGTGTACCTATGCAACAATCTTGCATGGCCTTCACATGTACCCCCAAACCTAAAATGCAATAAAAAAAGATAAATAAAAAAAAAGAAATAGAGAATTTCAGGCTCACTCCAACACACGAATTACAACCTGTCTTTTAACAAGAATCCTAAGTACAGAAAATACACATAAGTTTGAGGACACCACTGGATCCCCTCAAGGGGTCCTGACGATGGGACAGCTAGGGTGCCTCCAGCCCGAGATGTGTCACGGGACCAAGGGCTCTTGGATGAAATTGATTGTAGGTGTGTTGCACCCGTCTTGTTTCTCGAGGAGTGATCCACCTAGGGATGAGCAGGTGATTTTGACACCTGCAGGTGGGAGCCAGACCCCACTACACTGAGGCTTTGGAAAGCACCAGGAAAATGAAGAATGTGGGGTGCTGCAGCCCCCAAACTGAGCCAAATGCAGTCCAACAGCAGAAGGTAGGTGGACTACAGAGAAACCATGCTGGAGTGAACTGACCACACTCGTGTCAGCATGTCCCACCGACACATACACACACACTCTCATCAACACATCCAGAAAAATACGTGCATACACACACACACACACACACACACACACACAGACACACGGAGACATCCAACACTCACACAGAAACATACACTGCCAGGCAGATCCTGAGGCTGTGGGGTTCTGCTCTCTTTTGGGAAGCCCCTCGGTACAGAGCAGCACCACGGCAGGCAGGCAGGTCTTACTTGGAAATCCCAGCCAGGATGGCTTTCAATGAGAAGCACCTTCACACTGTCTGAGCAGGCCTGAAGAATTGTGGGAATACTTGCGGATCACCGTGGACATCATTGAAGCCCCACCAGATCTTTTTTCTGCCTGGTTCGGCTTGCCGGATTCCTCACATCACAGGACTCAGCAATGATCGCGCAGAGAAAGGGTCCGTTGCCCAACGCTGAGGCACTGTCACAGAAGGCCTCTACTTTGCTAAGCCACTGAGATCTTTCCCCAGGCAATGGTGGCTGTCACTGTGATGCGAGCCCCGGCTGAGCGCTAGCGCTTGTGACAAGCTGCTTGTGCAAGCGCTGTCTCGTGCCCAGCCGGGGAGCCGCGATGTTGGCGCTGTCCAGCTGCTGCTGCACAGTTGCAAGGTGGAGTCAGTGGCAGGGTCAGCACCTGCAAGGAGGCTGCGTGTCATAAGAAACTTAGGACCCTGACAAATCTGATCTTAATGCAGCCTTGAGCCCACTCTTCAGTTCCGGTCAGGTGGGTGAGGAGGGCGTTTCAGACTTGGAAGTGGGCACTCCGGGTGTCACCAGAACATTCCCCGGTCCCATAAGCCGACTGCCACTTTTCGACCTGGCCACCCACCAAGGGACCCTGCCTTGATGTTCAAACCCAGGGACTACTGCTTCTCACACTACTGTCAGGACATGGAGGGAACAACCACAAAAAAGCAAGCCCAGTGTGCAGCAGAGGTGGTGCCACTTTGAACTAGCTTCCCATGGGGACAAATCAGGTGTAGAGGGTGTCTCCGAAGTTTTCTGTGGTGAATCCAAGAATGAGACAGATGTTCAGGCATGCTGCTGAGAACGCCCAAAAAAGTCAAGCACAAGAAGATCACATCTGCGATCTAAAGAGGGCCTGTGCCAGAGTCCTAGCCTCCTTCAGGGTTTCCTGCCATTGAATACAGGAGGAGCCCACAAAAAACAATCCACCCCAACCGCCACACTGGGATCACTACCCACCACTTGGCATGCACCCAGCCAACCCATCTCTTTAGCTCCATGAAATCCCTGGCATTCAACAGGTTCAGTGTTGGTAAGCCCTGTAGGTCCTACAGCAAAAAGGCCCCAATCAAACAAATATCAAACACACACACACACACACACACACACACACACACACACACGCACACATAGACACACACAAATTAGTCCTGATAAATACTGATAGGTTTAGTCCTCCAGAAAAAAGACCTCAATCAATCTGGTATGTCAAAGACAATTAGTAAGACACTGGAGATACTCATATAGGTTGAAGGAATTAATTAGAGGATCAGAATCTCTCTATGTTTTTAACCACTGTTACAAATTAATCATCCTCAACACCATCCTCAACCTCCCCAAAATTTTCTTGAATTCATTTCTTCTTCATTAGAGAAAATTTTTATTGTTTTCTTTATTTTTGTCATGTCATTTACACTATTGTGTTAAAGTCAGGCTTGGGGTGTCTTTTTTGCCATACTGCAAAAGTTATACTGCAGTCTGAATTATTCATGTGTATCTCCTGAACATGGGACTACTTTACCCTATATTTTTGGAAACTTAACCTTCAGGATAGCTCCCAAGATATTCTATATAATGCTACCTTAAAAAATATTAGCCAATTACTTTCAAATTTCTTAGATTTACTGAAGGATTTTCTCTTTCCCTACTATAATGTTTACTCTATCTTTCTCACTGGCAGTATGAAAAAACTCATAAAATTGAAGATTTTATGTCATTCATTGAGAAATTAAGACAAGTTATTTCTCAACAAAAATAGAAGACATGATTTGGAAGTATACCCACTTTCCTTCTGGAATGTCCAAGTCAAGCTTCCATAAGAAATGTGTTTCTAACCTGTTGAATTGAAACGTAGATTCAATTCTCTTAGTTGAACGAACACACACCATAGCAGTTTCAGAGATATGTTTCTTCTGTGTTTTGCTGGCAGTCTTATTGCTATTTCGTATAACACAGCATTTTGCTGGAAACATCAGTTTTTAGATTCTTTACAGAAAGTGTTCTCAAACTGCCACATACACACATCGTGGTAAGTAAATTGAATACACACATTGTAAAGCATTCTCCCAGATGTCTTCCTTTTATTTCTAAAGGTGAAATATTTCCCATTAAAACATATGCCCACTTTTTTTCTGGAATGTCCAAATCTAGCTTTAGTAATAAATGTGTTTTTAACCTGCTGAATTGAAACATAGATTATACTCTCTTAGTTGAACAAACACACGGCATAGCAGTTTCACAGATACGTTTCTTCTGTGTTTTACAGGAAGTCTTACCGCTCTTTTGTATAACATGGGATTTTGCTGGAAATGTCAGTTTTGAGATTCTCCACAGAAAGAGTTCTCAAGCTGTTGTATACACACATCAGGGTAAATGTATAACTTGAATGCACACATTATGAAGCATTCTCCCAGAGAAATTCCTTTTAGTTTCTAAGGTGAGATATTTTCCATTAAAGCACATGCCCATTTACCTTCTGGAATATCCAAATCTGACTTCTGTAAGATACGTGTTTCTAACCTGCTGAATCGAAGTATATATTCAACTCTCTTAGTTGAATGAACACACACCATAGAAGTTTCACACATGTGTTTCTTCTGTGTTTTACAGGCAGTCTTACTGCCGTTTCCTATAACACAGGATTTTGCTGGAAACGTCAGTTTTGAGATTCTGCACAGAAAGCGTTTTTGAACTGCTGCATACACAGATCAGTATAACTCTATACATTGAATGCACACATTGTCAAGACTTTCCTAGATAGCTTACTCTAGTTTTTAAAGTGAGATAGTTTATATTACAGTATATGCCCACTTTCCTTCTACGATATCCAAATCTAGCTTCTGTAAGAAACGTGTTTGTATTCTGCTGAATCGAAACAGACACTCAACTCTCTTAAATGAACGAACACTCACCATAGCTATTTCACAGTTACATTTCTTCTGTGTTTTACAGAGAGTCTTACTGCAATTTCGTATAACATGGGATTCTGCTGGAAACGTCAGTTTTGCCATTATTCGCAGAAAACGTTCTCAAAGTGCTTCATGCACACATCAGTGTAACTCTCTCTGTTGAATGAACTCATTGTCAAGCATTCTCCTTGATAGCTTCCTTTTAGTTTTTAAGGTGAGATATTTCCCATTGCAGCATATGCCCACTTTCCTTCTGTAAAATCCAAATCTAGCTTCTGTAAGAAATGTGTTTCTAACCTGCTGAATTGAAATATAAATTTAACTCTCTCAGTTGAAGGAACACACACATTAGCAGTTTCACAGATACCTTTCATCTGTGTTTTATAGGCTGTCTTACTGGTATTTCATATAACAAAGGATTTTTCTGGAAAAGTCAGTTTTGAGATTTTCCACAGAAAGCGTTCTTAAACTGCTGCATACACACATGACTGTCACTCTGTAAGTTGAATGTACACATTGTCAAGCATTCTCCCAGATAGCTTCCTTTTAGTCTTTAAAGTGAGATATTTCCTATTACACCATAGGCCCACTTTCCTTCTGGAATGTCCAAATCGAGCTGTTGTAAGAAATGTGTTTCTAACCTGGTGAATTGAAACACAGATTCAACCCTCTTAGTTGAACGAACACATACCAGAGCTGTTTCACAGATACGTTTCTTCTGTGTTTTACAAGCAGTCTTACTGCCATTTCATATAACGTGAGATTTTTCTGGAAACGGCAGTTTTGAGATTCTCCACAGAATGCGTTCTCAAACTGCTATATACACACATCAGAATAACTCTCTAAGCTGAATGCACACATTGTCAAGAATTCTCTTAAATATCTTCCTTTTAGTTTTTGTGGTGAGATATTTCCCATTACATCATATGCTCAATTTCCTTCTGGAATGTCCAAATCAAGCTCCTGTAAAAAATGTGTTTCTAACCAGCTGAATTGAAAAATAGATTCAACTCTCTCAGTTGAACCAACACACAACATAGCAGTTTCACAGATGTGTTTCTCCTGTGTTTTACAGGCAGTCTTACTGCTATTTCGTAGAACATGGGATTTTGCTGGAAACGTCAGTTTTGAGATTCTCAACAGAAAGCATTCTCAAACTGCTGCATACACACATCAATGTAACTCTTTATGTTTAATGCAGACGTTGTCAATAATTTCCCAGATAGCTTACTCTAGTTTTTTCTTTTTTTTAAGAAGACATAAACAGCATTTATTACCTTGGTATATCATATTGGTCTTGTTGCTGTTCCTTCACATTTAAGTGGCTTTCTATCTTTCCTTCCCTCCGCCCACAGTCTGGCTACACAGTGCATCCCTGAACTGTTAGCCCACAGCAGCAATATGCTTATTCTATCCACATCCCTAACATCATGCATTCACAAGGTCAAAGTCTGGTCCACAAACCCTTCCCTATAGGAAGTTCAATGGCTGCGAAAGAATTTGTAGTAAACCAGGCCTCCCAGGATGGCGAGCTGCAGTAAGAGGATGATGGAAAGCAGCAGCTTGTTGGTTGTCACTTTTCTGGACATTGAACGGAGAATCTTTCGACTTTTGCTCAAATTTTTACTTGTGTTTACCAGTCTATTCTTCATGCGTTCTAACTTGTCTCGTTGTTCCCACAGCTCTTCTATGATTTCTTAGTCAATCTGGTCAGTCTTTGTGGCAATCTGATGAGAATGTTCAATACTTTGGGTGGCCCGGTTCAGGTTTTCAGTGCCTTGTAGAAGCATTTCCCTTTGAGACTGTAGCCGATTCATATGCTCATTTTCTACAGCATATATGCCATACTTCATGTCTCCTCGGCCTCCAGGCAGCTTACTCTAGTTTTTAAGGTGAGATATTTCCCATTACAGCATTGGCCCACTTTTCTTATGGAATGTCCACATTTACCTTCTGTGAGAGATGTGTTTCTAACCTGCTGAATTGAAACCTAGATTAAACTCTCTTAGTTGAACAAACAGACGCCACAGCAGTCTGACAGATACGTTTCTTCTGTGTTTTACAGGCAGTCTACAGCTATTTCGTATCACACGGCTTATTGTGGAAAAGTCACTTTTGAGATTCTCCACAGAAAGTGTTCTCAAACTGCTGCTTGCACACATCAGTGGACTTCTCTAATTTGAATGCACACTTTGTCAACCATTCTCCCACATAGCTTCCTTTTACTTTTCAAGGGGAAATATTTCCTATTACAGCATATTCCCACTTTCCTTCTGGAATTTCCACATTTAGCTTCTGTGAGAAATGTGTTTCTATCCTGCTGAATCCAAACCTAGATTCAAATCTCTTAGTTCAATGAACACACACCAAAGCAGTTTCACGGATACGTTTCTTCTTTGTTTTACACGCAGTCTTACTGCTATTTCATATCACATGGGTTTTTGTGGAAACGTCACTTTTGAGATTCTCCACAGAAAGAGTTCTCAAACTGCTGCTTGCTCATGTCAGTGTAACTCTCTAAGTTGAATGCACACATTGTCAAGCATTCTCCCAGATAGATTCCTTTTAGTTTTTAAGGTAAGGTATTTCCCATTACAGCATATGCCCACTTTCTGTCTGGAATGTCCCAATCTAGCTTGTGTAAGAAAAGTGTTTCCAACCTGCTGAATCGAAACCAAAGTTCAACTCTATTAGTTGAATGATCACACACCATAGCAGTTTCACAGATTCGTTTTTTCTGTGTTTTAGATGCAGTCTTACTGCTATTTCTTACAACGAGATATTGCTGGAAACATAAGTTTTGAGACTCTCCACTGAAAGCTTTTTTAAACTGCGGTATAAACACAACAGTGTAACTCTCTATGTGGAATGCACACATTCTCAAGCATTCTCCCAGATAGCTTCCTTTTAGTTTTTAAGGTGAGATATTTCTCATTACAGCATATGCCCACTTTCCTTCTGGATTGTCCACATCTAGCTTCTGTGAGAAATGCGGCTCTAACCTGCTGAATTGAAATGTAGATTCAGCTCTCTTAGTTGAACAAAAGCACATCATAGAAGTTTTAAAGATACGTTTCTTCTGTGTTGTACAGGAAGTCTTACTGCTATTTCGTATAACAGGGGATTTTGCTGGAAACATCCGTTTTGAGAGTCTCCAAAGAAAGCATTCTGAAACTGATGCTTGCACACATCAGTGTAACTCTCTAAATTGAATGCACATATTGCCAAAAATTCTCACAGATAGCTTCCTTTTAGTTTTTAAGATGAGATACTTTCAATTACAGCATATGCCCACTTTCCTTCTAAGGTGTCCACATGTAGATTCTTTGAGAAATATGTTTTTAACCTGCTGAATCGGAACCTAGATTCAATTCTCTTATTTGAACAAACAGACAGCACAGCAGTTTCACAGATACATTTCTTCTGTGTTTTACAGGCATTCTTACTGCCATTTCGTATAATGCAGTATTTTGCTGGAAATGATAGGTTTGAGATTCTCCACAGAAAGCGTTTCAAACTGCTGCTTGCTCACATCAGTGTAAATCACTAAGTTGAATGCACACATTGTCAAGCATTCTCCCCGATAGATTCCTTTTTTTTTTTTTTTTTTGAGACAGAGTCTCACTCCGTCACCAGGCGCCAGGCTGGAGTGCAGTGGCACAACCTCGGCTCACTGCAACCTCTGCCGCCCAGGTTCAAGCAATTCTCCTGCCTCAGCCCTCCGAGTATCTGGGACTACAGGCACGTGCCACCATGCCCAGCTAATTTTTTTTTTTTTTGAATTTTTAGTAGAGACAGGGTTTCACACCATGTTGACCGGGATGGTCCCGATCTCTTGACCTCGTGATCCGCCTGCCTCGGCCTCCTTTTTGTTTTTAATTGAAGATTTTTCCACTACAGCATAGGCCAAATTTCCTTCTGGAATGTCCACATCTAGCTTCTGTAAGAAATGTGTTTCTATCCTGACAAATTGAAACATAGATTCAACTCTATTAGTTGAGCGAACACACACCATAGCAGTTTCACAGATTCACTTTTTTCTGTGTTTTACAGGCAGTCTTACTGCTATTTCATGCAGCGGGATATTGCTGGAATCGTTAGTTTTGAGGTTCCCCACAGAAACTGCTCTCGAACTGCTGCATAAACGCATCAGTGTAACTCTCTAGTTTGAATGCACACATTGTCACGCATTCTCTCTGATTGCTTTGTTTTAGTTTTTAAGGTGAGATACTTCACATTACAACATATGCCCACTTTCCTTCTTTATTGTCCATATATAGCTTCTGTGAGAAATGTGTTTCTAACCTGCTGAATCAAAACGTAGATTCAATTCTCTTAGTTGAAAAATCACACACCATAGCAGTTTCACAGATACATTTTATCTGCATTTTACAAGCAATCGTACTGCTCTTTCGTATAACAGGGAATTTTGCTGGAAACATCAGGTTTGAGATTCTCCATAGAACACGTTCTCAAACTGCTGCATACACACATCTGTGTAACACTCTAAGTTGAATGCACACATTTTCAAGCATTCTCCCTGATAGCTTTGTTTTAGTTTTTAAGGTGAGATACTTCTATTACAACATATGCCCACTTCCCTTTTTTATTGTCCATACCCAGCATCTGTGAGAAATGTGTTTCTAAACTGCTGAATCGAAACAGATTCAACTCTCTTAGTTGAACAAAGACACACCATAGCAGTTTCACACATACATTTCTTTTGTGTTTTACAGATAGTCTTACTGCTATTTCTTATAACACGGGATTTTGCTGGATACGACCGTTTTGAGATTTTCCACAGAAAGCATTCTGAAACTGCTGCATACACACATTAGTGTAACTCTCTTAGTTAAATGCACACAGTGGCAACAATCTCCCAGATAGCTTCCTTTTAGTTTTCAAGATGAGATCTTTCCCAATAAAGCATATGCCCACTTTTTTTCTGGAATGTCCACATCTAGCTTCTGTGAGAAGTGTATGTCTAGCACTCCACAAGGATGTCCCCTCTCACCACTTCTCTTCAATACAGTACTGAAAGTTCTAGTCAGAGCAATCAGGCAAGAAAAAGAAATAAAGGATATTCAAATAGGAAAAGAGGAAGTCAATTTGTCTCTATTTGCAGACGACATGATTGTATAGCTAGAAGACCCTATCGTCGCAGCCCAAAATCTCCTGAAACTCATAAGCAAATTCAGCAAAGTCTCAGGATACAAAATCAATGTGCAAAAATCACAAGTACTCCTATAATCCAATAACAGTATTAAAGACAGCCAAATCAAGAACCGACTGCCATTACAATTGCTTCAAAGAGAATAAAATACCTAGGAATACAATTAACAAGGAGTGTAAAGGACCTCTTCAAGGAGAACTACAAACCACTGTTCAATGAAATAAGAGAGGACACAAACAGATGGAGAAAAATTCCATGTTCATGGCTAGGAAGAATCAATATCGTGAAAATGGCCATACTGCCCAAAGTAATTTACAGATTCAGTGCTATCTCTATCAAGCTACCAAGGACCTTCTTTGCAGAACTGGAAAAAACCACCTTAAACTTTATATGGAACCAAAAGAGAGTCCACATAGCCAAGACAGTTCTAAGCAAAAAGAACAAAGCTAGAGGCATCACATTACCAGACTTCAAACTGTACTACAAAACTACCGTAATCAAAACAGCATGGTACTGGTACTGAAACAGAGATATAGATCAATGGAACAGAAAAGAGGCCTCCGAGGCAACACAACACATCTACAACCATCCGATCTTTGACAAACCTGACAAAAATAAGCAATGGGGAAAGGAATTCCTGTTTAATAAATGGTATTGGGAAAACTGGCTAGCCTTGTGAAGAAAGCAGGAACTGGACCCCTTCCTGACACCTTACACTAAAATTAACTCCAGATGGATTAAAGACTTAAACATCAGACCTAACATCATCAAAACCCCAGAAGAAAACCTAGGCATAACCATTCAGGGCATAGGCATAGGCAATGACTTCATGACCAAAACACCAAAAGCATTGGCAACAAAAGTCAAAATAGACAAATGGGACCTAATCAAACTCCACAGCTTCTGCACGGCAAAAGAAACAGTCATTAGAGTGAATCAGCAACCAACAGAATGGGAAAAAGTTTTTGCAATCTTCCCATCTGACAGAGGGCTGATATCCAGAATCTACAAAGAACTGAAACAAATTTACGAGAAAAAAACAAGGCCATTGAAAAGTGGGCAAATAATATGAACAGACACTTTACAAAAGAAGACATATATGAGCCCAACAAACATATAGAAAGTCCTCATCATCACTGATCATTAGAGAAATGCAAATCAAAACTACATTGAGATATCATTTCATCCCAGTTACAATGACATCGTTAAAAAATCTGCAGACAACAGATGCTGGAGAGGATGTAGAGAAATAGGAACACTTTTACTGTTGGTGGGAGTGTAAATTAGTTCAACCATTGTGTAAGACAGTGTGACGATTCTTCCAGGACCTAGAAATAGAAATTCCATTTGACCCAGCAATCCCATTACTGGGTATATATCCAAAGGATTATAAATCATTCTACTATAAGGACACATGCACACGAATGTTCATTGCAGCACAGTTTACAATAGCAAAGACCTGGAGCCAACCCAAATGCCCATCGATGTTAGACTGGACAGGGAAAATGTGGCACATATACACCATGGAATACTATGCAGCCATTAAAAACGATGAGTTCGTGTGCTTTGCATGGATATGGATGAACCTGGAAACCATCATTGTCAGCAAATTGATACAGGAACAGAAAATCAAACACTGCATGTTCTCACTCCTAGGTGGGTGTTGAACAATGAGAACGCATGGACACAGGGAGGGGAGCATCACACACTGGGGTCTGTTGGGGGGAAATAGGGAAAGGACAGTTGAGGCTGTGGAGTTGGGGAGAGATAGCATGGGGAGAAATGACAGATATAGGTGATGGGGAGAAAGGCAGTAAATCACACTGTCATGTGTGTACCTATGCAACAATCTTGCATGTTCTTCACATGTACTCCAAATCCTAAAATGCAATTTAAAAAAGGTAAAAAAAATTCTCTGAAAGTCCTACTAATAATAATGTCTAGTTTGTATAGTTTACAAAAAAGGAAGACAAAAACATTGAATTCTCATCCACCTTAGAACAAAATGGAACTTCTTCAACCTAATAAAGGGTATCTCAAGAAACCCTAAATCAAACATAATATTTAATAATAAAAAATCAAATGCTTTCCTCTTAATGTCAGAAACAAGACAGGTATTTCCACTGTCACCAGAATTTATAATTATACTGAAGAACTGAAGGTTCCACCTTGTATAATAAGGCCAGTCATTCAATAAATAATCTTGGAAATGAAAAAATAAAATGTCCTCTTTATAGATGACATGATTTGTACTTGGAAAATACCAAAGACTCTTCAAAAAATTAATGAAACTAGTTGGTGAGTTTAGAAAAGTTTTAGCATGCAAGGTCAATATACAAAAATTAATTATAGTTGTATACACTATACTATAAAATTCTTTTCTATAAAAGTAATTATAGCTTTATATACTACAAAATTGGATTTCCAATTGTTCATAATTAGTATGTTCATAATTAGTATGAACAATTGGAAATCAAATTTTAACCTGAAGCACTGTATAAAATAGCACAAAATTATGAAATGCTTAAGTATAAATCTATCAAAACATGTACAAAATCTTTATGCTGAAAACTGCAAAACATTATCAGAAAATGTCACAGATAACTAAATAAAGAGAAAGATATACTGTGTTCATGGATTGGTGAACTCAATATTGTTAAGATATCAGTTCTCTCCAATCAATATCTGAGCAAAATTTTTGTAGAATTTTATCAGCTGATTCCAAAATTAGATGGAAAGACAACAGATTAAGACTAGGCAAAATAATTTCGAGAAAGAATAATAATGGCAATGTTGAATAATTCACAATACTCAATTTCAATACTACAGTAATTAAGATGGTGTACTGCATATAAAAAAGTAAAACGCAGATATATAAATCAGAGACAGTCCAGATGTAGACTCAAATATTTTAATATAGTGAAATGGAGAAAGGATAGATTTTTTTTACAAATACTACTAGGATAACTGTAAATCCATATTTTTAAACAGCTAATCTTGATTCATATATCACACTATATAGAAAGTAATTTGACACTGTCTCATAAAGTTAGACATATACTTATAATACAACACAGCAATCTAGGTAATTACTGAAACAAATGGAGGATTGTGACAAACACAAAAGACTATATACTGTCTTATTTCACTAACACTAAATTCTGGAAAGGGTGAAAGGATAGTGACTGAAACTAGATAGATGTTTTCCTAGAACTGGAAATTGGAGGAAGGCACTCACTGCAAATGGCCTTGAGGAATGATGATCTATACCTTGATCATGGTCACGGATACATGACCGTTTGTAAATTCCAAAGCTTACTAAGTGTTACAGTTAAAATAGGTAAATTTTACTGCATGTAAATTACTCCTCAATCAAACTTGGGAGAAGTGAATTGGCTAAATTATTCCTCAACCTTCATTGAACTCAGTTTGACTTACTTGAGGCATTTTGTGACTAAGAGTCATCCATGTCCAACCTTCTTCATACAGTACAGTTTCCTGTATCATCAACTGTTGTTCAGCATTTACTGAGTGCACCACTATTTTCTCCAGAATTTTCTTCCATGCCTCTAACACCCATTCGACAAGTTTTGATGTAAATGTTCAAGCAATGATGATCATATTACTTTTGCTGCTTACCTGACAATAAGATGCCATCTGACTTCAGATATATTAAAATGTAAAAACAATGTACATCTTAGAATGGAAATGCGATAGAAGGAAACAAGGTTTAAATACTGGTGAAATGAACTTTTTAATTGTTAAGTAATAATCTCTTTATCTTCAGTAATGCTTTTTGGTTGTCAGTGTTACCTGATATAAATATAACTAACATGGCATTCTTTTGATTTTGCTGGTATACCTTTTCCACATCTTTTTACTTTGAGAGATCAACCTTGCCTTTACAATTAAAGGACTCTAGAGAGCTAGTGCTGGTGTTCAGCTGTGTCTATGATGTCTGGTGGAGGTAGATATTTGACAGAGCAGTAACAGTACCTTTAATGTAAGACTTGTTTATAAGTAAACTAGATACACCGCCAGAGATCCCCAGAAATACTTGAGGAACGCTGAAGAAGTGGCTAATGTCCTCTGCAAGCACGTGGAGCAGAAGCTACTGACATCTGAATATTAATGTAATAATGAGTCCTGTCTCTGTCTTCAATTGACTTTCTTCGGAATACATATACAGCATATAAAAATGTACTTAAAAGCCAGGAAAAATTCTACTAACATGTTAGCCTGGATTATCACAAATAATCAAAATTATTTACTAAAAGTAAAATGAGAGAAATATAAGATAATCCATCTAAAATATAATGGAAAGATTGGGCAACAGGCAGACTGGAAAAAAGGTCCCTATATTTGGCAAGAAAGAAATCACTGATGAGCTCAAGAAAGATATTTATACTAAAGTACAAGAACTAGGAGCCATATTAAAGGGAAATGAGTGAAAATCAATTACTCTCAACAATATGTTTGAGGAATTTGGGGCCAAAGGGTAGTTTCATATTTCTTTTGAATCAGTCTATATCCAAAAATCTAAGGCTTAGACCTGCCTAACTAAACTGCCTCATGCTGATTTCTTTCTGTATACCACTTTTTTTTTTTTTTTTTTT
>PVKV010017215.1:0-48385 GCA_004027835.1 Alouatta palliata
TGTATTTTTAGTAGAGACGGGGTTTCACCACGTTGACCAGGATGGTCTCGATCTCTTGACCTCGTGATCCACCCGCCTCGGCCTCCCAAAGTGCTGGGATTACAGGCGTGAGCCACCGCGCCCGGCCCTGATTGGTTTTTTTTTAATGTTTTTTTTTCCTTAGTTCTGATTCTATAAATGCTCATCTCCCCTCAGCTGCATATTATTTTGGTTACCCCATTTTTCAGTTTAACCAATGCCTTTTTTAGTGCCTACAATATGCAAGATACTACTCATCTAGGAACCCTTAGAGATACAGAGATAAACATGACCCTTGGGCATTGTTTATATTATGTGATTTTACCAGAAACTACACCTATTTAGTTAAGTATTGATTCTATTTCAAATGTCTTACATTTCAAAATATATCCACAATAATAATGAGGCGAGAGACCACCTAATGATACTGTACATGAAAAGTTCCTATGAAGTTTTAATTTAGAGGCTCAAGAAAGGAGGTAGTATCTGATGTTAGCCACAAGATAAAAGACAGTCAGCACCTCTCAACAATTTCACTAACCAAAGGAACAGCACGAAAAAGGACAAAGTAGGAAATTCAAGGCATGTTAAAGTTACTGGAGGAGGCAGATCACTTTTGTTGGAGTACAGAGTACTCATAAGGCACAATTAGAGATAAGCCTGAAAAGGTAGATTTGGACTACAGTGCAGAAAGTGCTGAATAATACGGCTGGGTGCGGTGGCTCACGCCTGTAATCCTAGCACTTTGGGAGGCCGAGGTGGGTGGATCACCTGAGGTCAGGAGTTCAAGACCAGCCTGGCCATCATGGTGAAACCCTATCTTTAAAAAAAAAAAAAAAATGCTGAATAATAAATTGATATTTCCGTAAGCAACGAGAGACCTCTGAAAATTCCTGATTCTAGGAAGACTTTTAACAATAAGTCAAAGAATGGATTACAAGAGAAGGAAAATCTGTTAGAAGACTATTAGGAGATCTTCTCAAGTCAGAGGTACTGAAAGCCTAAACTAGCAGTAAAAATAAAATAGGAGTGGACATACGGGACACTTTGGAAACAGAATCAATAGAATTTAGCAGCTGACTTGACATGAATAACAAGGGAGAAGAAACGATCAAAATATGATCCCCAGTCTTGCTGACTGAGAAATCATTGTGCCAAATTAGATGGTAAAGAAGAAAATAGGTCATTTCAGGAGCTGCTGATTTCTGTCTTGAAATTTTTTTTAAGAGTGAGGTGGTACAAGGCCAAAGTATTTTAGATTTTACTTGATCACATATTTGTTCATTCATTCATTTAGGCAATGTTAATTTACTGCTTATCAGTGTTATATGAGTGCTCTATAAAGATATATATGTAAGGCCAGGTGCAACGGCTCTCGCCTGTAATCCCAGCACTTTGGGAGGCCGAGGCTGGTGGATCATCTGAGGTCGGGAGTTCGAGACCAGCCTGACCAACATGGAGGAACCTCGTCTCTACTAAAAATACAAAAAATTAGCCGGGTGTGGTGGCGCATGCCTGTAATCCCAGCTACTTGGGAGGCTGAGGCAGGAGAATCGCTTGAACCCAGGAGGCAGAGGTTGCGCTGAGCTGAGATCGCACCACTGCACTCCAGCCTGGGCAACTCCGTCTCAAAAAAAAAAAAACAAGATATATATGTAATACAACAATGCTATATGTGCTCCCAAATTATAGCCTCCTGGGAGAGGCAGACTCCTTTTTAACTGTCTATGAATCTGATTGTGATGAATGCTGTAAGAGTGGTTTAAAAAAATGCAGGAGCACAGAGGAGAAAAGGAATAAATATGACTGGGAAAAGCTATACAAGCTTGAAACATGTCATATTTGCTGGCCAGTGACCTGTTAGTAGGATTTGATGGTGAAGCAGAAGAGTAAAAACATTCCTGACAGAGAATAGCTTAAATAAATCATTTGGGGAAACCTATGTGACTAGGCTTTGTGGAGGCAAGAAAGGTTCAAATTATGTTCTATGAATAAACTTAGATACCATGCTAAAAGTTCAGATTATATTCTGAGGCCAATGGGAAGCCACCCAACATTTCTGAGCAGAAGTGTCAAATAGTTGTATAGGCAGAAACATTTTGCTCAGGTTATGCAGCATCGACTAGGAGAAAAATTCTAGAGGAACTTGGGTCAGTTAACAAGTCACAGTAATAGACAACAGAATGAGGCCACATAACGACAAAGATAGATATAGAAGAGCGAGCAAGTTTGACTAGGATGTGGCATGTAGAAACAGTGCAAAATATTTTGACATCATTGAACTTGAGGTTCTTGCAAAATATCAAAGTAGATATATTCATTAAGCAAGCAGAAATATAGCTTTAACATTCTATGGAGAGGTTACAGCTAGGTGAGAGCTAAATCAAATCCATAAAATTGAATTACGTAGCCCAGAGACAGGATATAAAACAAGATTTAAGATTTAGCAAATGGAACTATTCAAAATAAGTAGGTAACACTACCTAATACTACAAAGCAGTCAAGGAAAATAAGAGAAAAATCAATTGGACTAATTAATAAAATGTTAAATTAATTACAATGTTAACACAGTCTCTATAATGTTTTAAAATACTTATTTGATGATTGAAAAGTTAAGGTATGGAGGCATGGACCGCCTCAACTTCTTGCCCTTTCTTCAATACACTTATCTCTATCCAAACACACCCCTCCTTCCTATTATAGATAACATTTCCCTGTTCAGGTTCAAAGCCAGTCCTTTTTCTCATGTGCATCATTCTGCCCCAATCACTCTAATTTGGAAGAGGGGTGTGTGTGCATGTGTGTGTGTGTGTGTGTGCGCGCACACCCATTCACACTCACGTGCATAAACTTTACACAACACTGGACATTTAGTAGAAACTCAATAGTGATTACCTGAATCTATGTGAGATTATTAATAACACTCAAATTGAACTCTACCCTCAACTACTCTATTGACTGTTTTCTAGATGTCATTAATGACCTCAGGAACAAATCCAGGGGCCTTGTTTCTCTCAGTTCTCACCTTCCTTAACCTCTGTGCATTATTTGATACTATCATCACTACCTCCCTCTTGAAATTCTTTGCTCTCTAAGCTTCCCTTGTCATTAAGATGTACTAGCTGTGCTTTGACTCTCTCCTTTTCTAGGTTTTTTCTTCCAGTTGCTCCCTAAATATAGATGCCCTTGAAAGCTCTGACCTTGCCTCTGTTCTCTCTCTTTAATTTCTCTCTGAAATATCATGAATTCCCACAGCTTCAGTTATCACATCTGTGCAAATGATTTTCAAGCTTCTACCTTTAATTTTCTCAGTCCCACATTCATAAATACCCACTATTAGTCAAAGCATTCAACTAACTGGCCCCACACTCTCTTTCCAGCCTTATTTCTCACTCTGATTCTGGTTGGCTACTGCCCACATCTTTCAATGACACTAAGCTGTACAGTACCTAGAATTATACCAAACATTTTTAAAAACTGTCCCTTTCACATGCAAGTATAGCATAAGTAGCCAACTATCCCGACAGCCCATCAAGAAATTACAGAATATTAAAAATGTAAGGGACCTCTGAGATTATTCTAGTGAAACTCCATCCCTCCCCTATTTACAAATAAAGTATAGCCCGGAGAAGTGAAGTAAACGGTTTGGAATATAGCATCAAATTAGTGGCACAGCCAGAGAGGGAGAGAGAGACAGACAGATAAGCAGATACGGAATTGGATCTCCTTTTGACTAACTCATATTGCTTCTAATATGGGGTACAGAACTAAAAGGAGAAATGCCATCAAAGTGCTTATCATCTAACTGAGGAGATAGAACATAAACATACACCCCAATATTTATTTTTATTATATAAACTCACTGCATGAAGATGAAGTTCAGTTGAGACCAATAAGAGAATGCTCTTTAGAGCAGATAAAGCTTAACTGGATTTGGAAACAGATTAAGAATGAACCACCAGACAGTGACTATCTTTAAGCCTATTTCCCATAAATATTTTTATAGGTTTTGAACAAGAAACAAGGAATGCAATCCACATGAGAAAGCTGGATTAGTAATTTAGTCCCCCATTTAGAATTCACTATCCATGTGATACTATTAAGATCTGATAATAAATGAAAATAAGGGTTCATGACAATATGATATTATCTCGTAGAATTTTACTGTTCCTTGACTCCTCATCCACTGTTTAAGACTGCTTCACTTTTACCCCACTACTTAGCAGCTATAAGACCACAGGCAGGGTGTTCTACATCTCTGAATCTCAGTTTCTTTATATGTAAAATGGCAATGATAAATATACTTCATATAATTGGTTATTTACTTAGCTCCTTGTGCTCCAGACAGGCCAAATCATTTCCCTATCCCCTAGCCTCCATCAGCAGGAGTTTAAAAAGGGCATTGGAAATCCCTCTCTACTCAATCTTTCTAATCAGTATAGAAACAAATTATTTCTCTCATCTTAATCCTTCCAGATAGTACTTCATTTCTCTGAGCTTCTTTATAGCAAAACTCACTGAAAGAGATGTCTATGGCCAGGTGCGATCGCTCACGCCTGTAATCCTAGCACTTTAGGAGGCCAAGACGAGTAGATCACGAGGTCAGGAGATCAAGACCAGCCTGGCCAACATGATGAAACCTCGTCTCTACTAAAAATAAAAAAATTAGCCGGGTATGGCGGCGTGCTCCTATAATTCCAGCTACTCAATAGGCTGAGGCAGGAGAACTGCTTGAACCTGGGAGGGGGTTGCAGTAAGCTGTGATAGCGCCATTGCACTCCAGCCTGAGCAACAGACCAAGACTCCGTCTCAAAAAAAAATGATTATATGTCAGAGACGTTTGAACCAGAGCAACTCCATCTTGAATAGGGGTAGGTAAAATAAGGCTGAGACCTGCTGGGCTGCATTCCCAGGAGGTTAAAGTATTCTGAGTCACAGGATGAGATTAGAGGTCAGTACAAGACACAGGTCTTAAAGACCTCGCTGATAAAACAGCATGCAGTAAAGAAGCTGGCCAAATCCCACCAAAACCAAGACAAGACGTAACCTTTGCTTGTCCTTACTGCTACACTCTCACCAGCACCATGACAGTTTACAAATGTCATGACAATCATGAATAACCCACCTCTTGTTTAGTATATAATCAAGAAATAACCATAAAAATAGGCAACTAGCAGCCCCTTGGGGCTGCTCTACCTATGGAGTAGCTAGCTGTTCTTTATTCCTTTACTTTCTTAATAAACTTGCTTTCAGTTAACAGACTCGCCCCGAATTTTTTCTTGAGCAAGATCTAAGAACACTCTCTTTGGGTCTGGATCAGGATCCCTTTTTAGTAACATATATGCAGTGCATCCAATTCCTCACTTCTCATTTTCTCCTAAATCCACTTCAGTCAGGCCTTTGCCTCCATCACACAAACAAAAATGCTACTGTCAAGGTTATCAATAATCTTCACTTTGCTCAATCTGTTAATACTTCCTCCTCGTCTATCAGCAGCATTTAGCATACTTAATCACATCTTCCTCCTTGAAACACTTTCTACACTTGACTTCCAGAACACTATACTCTTACAGTTTTTCTCCTATTCCCTAGCCAATCCTCTCAGGTCTCCTGTAATGATTCCTTCACACCTCCTTAACCTGGTAACACCAGAGAGTCCCTAAAGTCTCTCGGTCCGTGAACTTACTTCTCTACGTACTCCTCCTCTCCTTAATAATCTCATCCAGCCTCACGGATGTCTGATGTGAAAACGCTGTCTAAACTGTAATGTTCTTACACACACACACACACACACACACACACACACACCACTGCTTAAAAACAAAAATGCAGGTTGGGTAAAGGGGACCATCATCCTGTAATTGACAACAGTGCTAAAATGAAATAAATGAAGTTACTGTTAAAATGCGTGTGACACAAATTTGGAGCAAAAAACAAATATGTATGGGGTTAAGAAACAGTAATTTTTGCAGGAAAACTTTCCAGATTATTCCAGCTCCTTCTGCATATACACCTCCCTCAGTACATTCATCTTTAATTCATACCTATTTAAAACTGGTTCTTTGCTAATGTTTTCAAGCAAATTTATGTTTTCTAGTTTGGTAAAATATACTCAATAAATACTTGTTTACCCAGAAATCTTTCTAAAGTAAAATCAGAACTCTTTTAGAGATCAGCATTTACAACATATCCACTACATTAAAAACAACAGCAATAAAAATAGTAGGCCAGATCTATTCATGCTAAAATAAGGGGATAATATGCAGGCTTAAAGTAAAGGGATAGAGAAAAACCTACCAAGGAAATGGAAAATAAAAAAAAACTTTGGTTTGCTATTCTAACTCAGACAAAACAGACTTGGCAAGGCACAGTAATATCTGTAATATCAGCACTTTGGGAGGCTGAGGCAGGTGGATCACGTGAAGCCAGGAGTTTGACACCAGCCTGGCCAACATGGTGAAACCCTGTCTCCACTAAAAATACAAAAGTCAGCCAGGTGCGGTGGTGCATGCCTGTAATCTCACTACTCAGGAGGCTGAGGCACAAGAATTGCTTAAACCCAGGAGGCGGAGGCAAAGGCTACAGTGAGCCGAGATGGTGCCACTGCACTCCAGCCTGGGCAACAGAGGGAGACTCCATCTCAAAAACTAACAAACAAAACAGACTTTAAACCAACAATGATCAAAAGAGACAAAGAAGGACATTATCTTATGGTAAAGGGTTCAAATCAACAAGAAGACTTCACTATTCTAAATATATATGCACCCAACACAGGAGCTCATTTAGGTTCATAAAACAAGTTCTTAGAGACCTACAAAGAGACTTAGATAACCACACAGTAATAGAGATTTCACACCCCAGTGGCAACATTAGATCACCGAGGCAAGAAATTAACAAAGATATTCAAGACCTTAACACTTGATCAAATAGACCTAACATATATCTACAGAACTCTCCACCCAAAAACATTCTTCTCATATGCACATGGCACATACTCTAACATCTACAACACAATCAGCCATAAAACAATATTCAACAAATTCAAAGAAACCAAATTCATATCAACCATACTCTTGGATCACAGTGCAATAAAGATAGAAATCAACAGTAAGACAATCACTCGAAACCATATAATTACATAGTAATTTAACAACCTGCTCCTGAATAAACAATGAAATTGAAACAGAAATCAAGAAATTCTTTAAAACAAATGAGAACAAAAATACAACACAGTAGAATTTCTGAGACAGCTAAAGCAGTGTTAAGAGTTAAGTTTATAGCACTAAACCACCACACTGAAAAATGAGAAAGAACTCAAATTGACAACCTAACATCACACCCAGAGGAACTAGAGAACCAAGCGCAAACCAACCCCAAAGCTAGCAGAATAACCAAAATCAGAGCTGAACTGAATGAAACTGAGACACACAAAAAACATACAAAAGATCAATGAAAGCAGAAGTTGGTTCTTTGAAAGAATTAATATAGACAGACCACTAGCTAGACTAATAAAAACAAAGAAGCTTCAAATAAACACAATCAGAAATGACAAAGGGGACATTACCACCAACCGCAAAGAAATATAAAAAACCCTCAGTGACTACTATGAATACCTCCTCTTAGATACAAACTAAAATTCCTGGAAACATACAACCTCCCAAGACTGAACCAGAAAGAAACTGAAAACCTGAAGAGACTAATTCCAAGTTCCAAAACTGAATCAGTAATAAAAAGCCTACCAACCAGAAAAAGCCCAGGACCATATGGATTCACAGGCAACAGACAAATTCTACAAGATGCATAAAAAAGAGCTGGTACCATTCCTATGAAAAGTATTCCCCCCCAAAAAGAGGAGGAGGAAGGACTCCCTAACTCATTTTGAGACCAACATCACTGTGATACAAAAACCTGGCAGAAAGACAACAAAAAAAGAAAATTTCAGACAAATATCCCTGATGAACATAGTTGCAAAAGTCCTCAACAAAATACTAGCAAATCGAATAAAGCAGTGCAACAAAAACCGAATCCACAATGTTCAAGTAGGCTTTCTCCCTGAGATGCAAGGCTGATGCACAAATCAGTTAATTGTGATTCATTACATAAACAGAACTGAAAATAAAAACTATATGATCATCTCAATAGATGCAGAAAAGGCTTTCAATAAAATTCAACATCCTTCATGTTAAAAACCCTCAACAAACTAAGCATTGAAGGAACATACCTCAAAAGAATAAGAGCTACAGCTGACATCACACTGAATGTGTAAAAACTAGAAATATTCCCCTTAAGAAACAAAAAAAGACAAGAATGCCCACTCTCACCACTCGTATTCAACATAACACAGTAAGTCCTAGCAAGAGCAATCAGGCAAGGGAAAGAAATAAAGAGCACCCAAATAAAAAGACAGGAAGTCAACCCATCTCTGCTTGCAGATGATATATTTTATACTTAGCAAACCCAACAGTCTCTGCCCAAAAGCTACTAGATCTGACAAACAACTTCAGCAAAGTTTCAGGATACAAAAATCAATGTACAAAAGTCAGCAGTATTTCTATACACAAACAAAATCCAAGCTGAGTGCCAAATCAAGAGTGCAATCCCATTCATAATACCTATACAAAAATAAAATAAAAATACCTAGGAACACAGGTAACCAGGAATGTGACAGATCTCTACGAGAATTACAAAACACTGCTGAAATAAATCAAAGATGTTGCAAACAAATTGAAACACTCTACGGTCACAGATAGGAAGAATCAATATTGTTAAATTGACTATACTGTCCTAAGCAATTTACAGATTCAATGCTATTCCTACCAAATTACCAATGATATTCTTCATAAAATTAGAAAAAACTATTTTAAAATTCATCTGGAACCAAAAAGAAACCCAAATACTCACAGCAATTCTAAGTGAAAAGAACAAGTCTGGAGGCACCACATTGCCCAACTTCAAACTATACTACAAGGCTACAGTAAGTAAAGCAGCACGGCACTAATACAAAAACAGACACACAGACCAATGGTACAGAATACAGAGCCCAGAAATAATGCTGCCCTCCTACAATCATCTGATCTTTAACAAAGTTGACAAACGCAAGCAATGAGGAAAAGACTCTATTCAATTAATGGTGCTGGGATAACTGGCTACCTATATGCAGATTGAAACTGGAACCATTCCTTACACCATATATAAAAATCATCTCAAGACGAATTAAAGACTTAAAGGTAAAACCTAGAACTATTAAAATGCTTGAAAAAAACCTAGGAAACACCATTCTGGTCACAGGCCCTGGAAAAAATTTCATGATGAAGACATCAAAAGCAATTGCAATGTAAACAAAAATTGACAAATGGGACCTAATTAAACTAAAGAGCTTCTGCACAGCACAACACACACACACACACACACACACACACACACACACACACACAAACCTATCAACCTACAAAATGGGAGAAAATACTTGTAAACTATCTGACAAAGGTCCAATATCCAACATCTATAAGGAACTTCAACAAACTAAGCAAAAAACAAACAACTCCATTAAAAAGTAAGAAAAGGACCAGACACAGTGGCTCATGCCTATAATCCCAGCACTTTGGGAGGCACAGGCAGCTGGATCACCTGAGGTCAGGAGTTCGAGACCAGCCTGGCCAACATGGTGAAACTCTGTCTCTACTAGAAATACAAAAATTAGCTGGGCATGATGGCACTTGCCAGTAGTCCCAGCGACTAGGGAGGCTGAGGCACGAGAACTGCTTGAACCTGGGAGGCGGAGATTGCAGTTAGCCAAGATCATGCCACTGCACTCCAGCCTGGGTGACAGAGCAAGCCTCTGTCACAAAAAAGAAAAAAAAAAAGTGGGTAAAGGACTTGATTAGACACTATTCAAAAAAAAAAATATATATATATACACAGCCAACAAGCATATGAAGAAATGCTTAACATCACTAGGGTAATGCAAATCAAAACCACAATGAGATACCACCATCTTGTACCAGTCAGAATGGCTATTATTAGTCAATACATAACAAATGCTGGTGAGCTTGGGGAAAAATAGCAATGCTTATACACTGCTTGTGGGAATGTAAATTAGTTCAACCACTGTAAAAGGCAGTGTGTCAATTTCTCAAAGAACTTTAAACAGAACTATCATTCAACACAGCAATCCTATATTGGGTATATACCCAAAGGAATATAAATCATTCTAGCATAAAGACACATGCACATGTATATTCTTCACAGGACTATTCACAATAAAAAACACATGGAATCAATCTAGATGCTTATCAACAGTAGACTGAATAAAGAAAATGTGGTACATACACACCATGGAATACTACACATAAGAAAGAACAAGACCATGTCCTTTGCAGCAACATGGATGGAGCTGGAGACCATTATCCTAAGTGAACTAATGCAGGAACAGAAAACCAAATACCACATGATCTCACTTATAAGTAGAAGCTAAACACTGAGTACACATGGAACTCAATGTATATTTAAAGAAGGAAACAACAGACACCAGGGCCTACTTGAGGGTACAAAGAGGGCGAGTATCAACAAGCTACCTATCAGGTACTATGCTTATTACCTGTGTGATGAAATAATCTGTACACCAAACACCCATGACACAAAAGGTACCTATATAACACACCTGCACATGTACTCCTGAAACTAAAAGTTTAAAAATAAATTATAGGGAACAAACATTAAACAAATAAATATTTGAAAATATTAAATCACTAGAAAGAATTAAAGATGTGGAAAACTCACAAAATGTCCAAAAAAAACACATAATTTTATTTTTGATGAAAGTCTGATTGGATAGAATTTGTGCACAAAAATGAAAACAGGATCTATAAAGATACATGGTTCATGGTCCAAATATACTTTTTAAATCACTATAAGGCCACCTCCCTCTCCTGCCAAAAACAGATTTTTCTCAATGTATGCTTAACTAAGGAACACAGCTATGTACCCATATTTCATTTAATTGACAGGCTACATACATATTCATTTTTTATGTCCTATGAGGCCTCTGTCATCATGAGAATGGTCTCCAAAATGGAGCAGGAAGTTTTGAGGAGAGAAGAAATGATGACATTCAAAGGCCATAAGGAAGACTTGAGAGGTGTAATCACTATACAAGATGGTCTCAAAGTTCAAATCTAAGATTCTACGACTCAGAGCACAAACACAAAATTCTACGATCCCAGATGAGTGAAGAATCACAGTTCTAAACACTAGGAATAACAGCTAGAGTATAGCTTACCATTTTTAATGTCCCTTTATCTCTTGATAGCCAGAATACCCCCAATTCTTCCCTTCCCCCATACATACATACACATATACATACAAACTATTGTCCCATTTGAAAATGTGATTAAGAGACTTGCCTTTCAACATCATTTAATTATACTGCATAAACTTTCCCCATAGAAAGGCCTCTCACACAGTCCCATCATAAAAATCTTTTCCTCATTCCCAATTAGCATGAGCACTTCTGCCCAAACCATTAACCAGCATTAAGAAATTAAATGACAATCACTATTCCCTTCTGTTCCTATGAATTCTTTAATAGAGGTACAAAAAAAAGAAAGCACAAGACTCAAATATCTAAGCCATAAATAAATATTAATTATTTTCAGGATAACCTGAATTAATAAGATTCAAAATAATGAAGAATTAAATGTACCTTATAACAAAAATAATCATACCTCAAGGGTAGGTAAAACATAATTCCTTCCCTCAAGAGCATTAACATCTTTATCCAAATAAGTTGCATATGCTATATCAAAAGATGTATAAACAAAACATAACCCTTAGAAATTAATGAAATGGTGATAAAGAAAATATTTTCTCAGAAACAACAAAACTTATCAGCGTATAACCAGCACTCTGAAATATATACATACATACATGCACATGAAATAATAAGAATTAGGTTTATAGTAACAGAATAACGTAGTGCAGCACTAGTCCACCTTGGTTTTCTAAAAGCCCTGCCACCATCTCAGCCAGAGTTATCTTTCCACCACAAGATCAAAACAGTAATCTCATCATCTGATTCTTAGTCATTCCCACACATTTACTTCTCTGCTGTTATTATAACAAAGGGTTTTTCTCTTTGGTTACACTATGCTTAAAAACAATGCTTCATCCTTTGGTCTCAAAAATTCTACTATTTCAAAGAAGTGTAGCATTTAGGTGAACAGAGTAATACAAACTAACTATTGCTGGGGGGAAGGAATTACTCTCTATATGTTTTCCAACATAGAATCAATAAATAAGACAAAGTACTCTTGTTTATTTTCTTGCTGTTGTTTCATTTAGATTTTGTTTTTAGTTACAGATATTCCTTAAAAACTTGCAAATCAAGAAGATTATGTCTAAACAAATGAATTTTGTTACCCACTACGGAAGTATAATTCGACTCAAACTCTGGACTTATAAAAATCCCTTTTAATGCTGCAAAGGCAGAAAAATCTGTCTCCAGAGAGCCAGGGATCAATTATCACATCCAAACATTCCACACCTCAAGCTTCCTTGGAAGGATAGAGACTGAGGTCTTCTACCTCCAACTAAAGGCCTCAGCCATCTTCCCTCCTGCCCTCTCCAGAGCAGGAACTTCCTAAATCACCTTTTTTTTTTTTTAACCTCCCCTCCATTCCACAAACATTTAGTGATATCATCAATGTACTAAATACTGTGGATAGAGTTGTCGCTTAATTTATAAAATGATAATAATACATTACAAGATTGTAATAAGGATCAAAAAGCCAGATCTATAGAAAGTTCTTAGTGTTAAATACTGAACAGGTAGAAAGTATTCAACAAATAGCATTGTGGAAATACAAGAACAGAAAAGGAGGTCTACTTTTAAGAAGGCATCCACTAATTAAATTAAAATTAAGCAAAGCACCAGGCCCTATAAGTACTTTTCGTTCAGCTCTATCCTGTAAAATGTTTTCATGCGCACTAGGAAAATTTAATATACATACTTTTAAACTTAAAAGTTTTAGTTAAGTGATGAATCACATAACACAAATATTGGGGAGAAATTTTTAAAATATATATATATAAACACACACACACACACACACACATACATGATTTTTTATATATTCAATCAGAAGCCAGACACACAAAACTTCAATCACAAAACCAATTTCACCACCAGTATTTTTCAATGGAACGGTTAAAAAGAAAAGTATTGACCCTTTCTGGCTCCACTGGTTTGCTAGACTGTGTTAATGGAATTATCATTACTTTATGGTCAATCACACCAACACCTGAAGGTACTTCACAGTAATGAATGAAGGTACTTCACAGAACAGAATCTAATATTTATAATTCAACAAAAATATTTCTTGTAAAAGTGAAAAAGTATTTCTGAAAATTAAAGATGCAGACAAACATACCAACAGTATATACTCTAAAGTGAAAGCAAGCTGGAAATTTATAAACAAGTCATCTATCTTTTCATATATCCTAGTAAACAAACACCTCTAGAGGATTTAGGAGAGGCTGCATTTCTACTGACCATAGTCCATTACAATACAATCTAAACCACTTGCCTTAAACTCTTTCACTGTTACTGCCAATTCCACTTTTCCTCAATGTTCCGTAGAAAGAAAAGATTCTTTTTAAAAAGTTATTTTCTTGTAAGTAATGTCCTGAGCACATACACAGCATGTCTGCCCAAGAACATTAAAGAATGCCTTCTATATTCTGATTGTGAACAAGCTTTTCTAGGAATGCAAATTTTGCTCTCAATACTTACACAATGCACTACAGTGTCATAAGCACTGTTCATGCTCTATTAGTCATTCTGTTGAAGATTTTATTTAAAAAAAATAATAAAATGCCTGCAGTGTGTATAAAGCATTTGAGACACAAAAGACTTATTGTCAGAATATTTGCAGGATCTCCAAAACAGAAAAACAACCCCCACAAAACAAATTAATTTACAATTTTTAGTTATGTTTAAAAATGCTATGCCAGAACCCTGCATTCAACTTAACCAATTCATAAGATAAAAAAGATAATATAAATAATCATCATGGCATCTGATTAACAGAAATGAGAGACATGTATTCTTCAGAGAAACAAAGGGGATTTGAGCTCTGGGACAGCCTTCCAACTGGTGCATGTTGGCACTTAGTTTGGAAAATCCCAAGGTCCTAAGGTACATGTGACCCCAGAAACAGTTATCAATTTATTTCCATGTCTATCAATTACATTTCCCAAACTAAAACACAGGCATATGATTTAATAATGCAGCAGAAAGTCTGAACAATCAGTTTGTATAGAAAATAGTTTACATATATCTTTTTCTCCAGAGTACTGCTTCTTCAAAGAACTTATTGGGAAATTTAAATAAATGAACAGGTGAAAGCCAAGGTAATCTGCTCAAAATGAATGTGTCCCTGGGAGAGAGGGGTGAGGACTGGAGGTCAGGAAGGACCTTGAGTTCCAGCACCAATCTCACAGCCACAGCATCCCATTTAAGGAGCTTAGAATCTTTTCAAAAACCTCCGATTCAAATTGAGATGATAGCTCAAATTAAAACATACAGATTCATAAGTAGCCCAGAGGGAAAAAGTTCTTTAAATATCACTTAACTGAGAGAAGAATCAAACCAAACTGAAAACTTGTTAGATTATTGGAGCTCTGAAATAAACTCTTTCACCCCAAACTGAAGTATATAGGCAGAAACACTGAGAGGAGGTGATTTATTCCCTAAACACTTGCTCAACAAACACTTTTACTTGGACCAGTATAGAAAACATGGAAATTCATACTTGAAAAATGATCTCTCATGTAATTTTCTCATCCCACCTTGCAAACCTGAGTTCATTATTAAAATTAGAAAGTCAAAAAACCATTATTTTTACTCTCTAGATAGATATATTTTGTTTTTCCAAGACAAGCAAAACTGATTATTATACAGTTAATCTTTCACTACCCTTTCAAAGTAATGGGATACAACTTTTCTGCACAAACTTCAAAGTCATACAAGTGAAGTTAACCCAGGTGGGTTTTTTTTTTTAATTACTAAGTTAAAACACTCAGTAGGAAAGGTAGAGTATTCAACGTCTTTCTCTTTGTAGTCCAGAAAGGTTAAGCTAAAAATCAAAATGTTGATATTACTCAGTGATCCGTGCCTGCCAAGGGCATCTGTCCCTAATTTTGAATACTCTTCCCTATTTACCAGATTAGTTGTTAGAAATTATAAACTAGAAAGCCACATAATAGATAAGGTTCCTTTCTAGAGCTACTATATGTACAATTTTGATTCCATGGTTATGAAAAGAACAAAAAGTTTTTTAATGGAAAGAAAATGTATAATTGCAAAATACAACAAATTTATTAGACATCAATAGGCTATTTTAAAATGACTTTTTTGAAAAAAAGCATATAATTAAAATGTCTCAAAATATTTAAAAAAAAAAGAATGATGGCATTGCATCATTAAACTTTCTAGTAATTTGAGAATTACGGAGTATTTCCAAAATTATGGTAACTAGATTTACTAATATAAAGTTACAAATCAGTAACTATCAATACACTATACACAATACAACATAAAATATACACAATACTAAAATTAATTCAAACTCTTATAGTTCAAAAATACTTTATAAATTTCAGTCCCTTAGAGATATTGTGAATATCAACTATATAGTATTATAAATATAAAATTATTTCAATTTTTTAAAGTTTCTGGCTTGGTATATAAAGCATCAGATTCTGCACAAAGCAAATAAAATCACTCCCAACTAGTGTACTTCACAGAATCCAAAGAAATAAAAGTTTTAACAGTAAATTGCTCATAGTTTAGCTTATCAAGCACCTACTATTTGCAAAACACTATAAAACTTGTACCTACTATTTCATTCAAAAATAAAATAAGATCCTCCTTTTTGTAAGCACAAAAAAAGTTTTTTCTTTCCTTCACCAAGTCTATCATCCAATGATTTCAAAACCAGAATCAGTCACGTATCTGACCAAAAGTGAAGAAACAGTACGTGTTTCATTTATATAACCCTATGCACTCTTAGTTGTTGTTTTTCAGGACCAGTGATGGATTTGTTATAATATTATATATGCTATAAGCAGAGGGTTCTATAGACATGAAATACAGTGAAACTACATTGCCCTGCAAAAAAATCATGATATTATATGATAAAGTCTAGAACTGGGAATTAGGAGATCATCTCTGACACTAAATAGCTCTGTAATCTTAGAGGAAACCACCACCTTTCCTGGCCCTCTGACATTTATTGTGCTTTTGGGTAAATTATTAGAGTTCTCTAGATCTATTTCCCTATTTGCATGTCTGAAAATTTTTGGAACTAGACTAGAATCCAAAAGCATCTGGATCGGTGGTTCTCCAATTTTTAAATGCAGACTTCTAATGTCACCCTTAGTGATTCAGAATGTCCATGTCGTAAACTAGGAAGTTAAAAGTTCACCAAGTTCACCATTAACTGAAATATACAGGTGGTATATTTCTTGAATATACTTGAAAAACCCTAATTGGATGATCTCTAATGCCTCTGAGAGTATGAAAAGATGATATGATTCATTTCAGCACCAAGCTTTTAGGAATTCAGAATGCGGCAGTGTGCAAGGTATAGATGTTAAACAATTATTTATAGAAAGAAAGGAAGGAAGGAAAAGAGGAGGGAACAGGTAAAGAAAGAAGACAGAAAGGGAAGGAAGGCAGCTAGCTAACTGGTCACATTTTTGGCTAAGAAACACACAAAACAGTAGTAAAATTATACTTGAATAACATATACAACACACATCAACAGCTGGAAAGCAAAGACCTCAGTATCTATTACATTTTGCATATAACATGAACCCTTATCCTCTTCTCAAGTCAAACTGCAAAGTGCTAAGAAGGAAAAAGGAAGGAAACAGAATAAGGATGCCAAAAGAATTCTAATGGAAAATTATTGAATACTGGATGACTAAAACTTAGTGACTATTTTCCCCAAGCAGAAGATAACAGAATTTTAAGGACAGGGACTTGGAATTGGAACTGAAGTTTGAAGTTACTGGTTACTCATACGTGCAAATTTCATTTGGGACAATATATAATCCAGAAATATTGTTGGCAATATTAACTTTTGTCCATTTTTTTAAATCTGCATTTTCCCATTCACTTACATTATAATTTTTGAGATGTTTTATCTTCACTTCTGATGATCTTCAAATGTCAATGGCTCTTAACACATTAACTGTAAACAAACACAAAGGAACTTAGGGGAATTTAGAAATTTAAGGAACCCTAAAGTATTCTAAATCATTGTGCAAAGCCTGTAGGGAAGGGAGTGGTGGGGAGGCGGCTTTCGCAATTACTTGCTTCATATTTTATATGATCTTCAAAATGTAAAACTGTTCTTCTGAATGAAATGATGCTACCAATACTACCCTCTCAATCATGAGGCAAAGAAAAAAAAATTCTACTTTCTGTCAGAAGGAAAAAAAACATTCAAACGTAAAGAAAATTCTCTCCAAATACAAACACTCTCACTTGGTGAATGCACAGTGTATTTTTATCCTTCTCCAGCAAAATAGCAGGTCCAGGAAACTCATGTCCTCATCACTACCACCCAATCAATCTACCCTGGGACTGCCCTCTAACTGCAAAGCTTTAGTCTGGACCTGAGGCACCAGATCTTCAGGTATATGTGTTCTTTATAACACACAGACCCTGAAGTGAAACGGATTTGAATTCAAATGTCAAGGTGCCCTCTTTAATCTTCAGTTTTCTTCTCGGTAAAATGAAAACATTAACACTCTCTATACAGTTATGAGGATTATATGAGAAAATGCGTAGAAGAAATGGAGCACCATGCCCAGCACATAGTAAGCATGCAATAAATGTTGTGCTATTTATATTATTATTGTATTTAATATTAATACTATTAATTTATTACTGCAACTGTCTACCACTAGGAAAGCAAGGCTTGTCTCAGGTGTTTCTATTTTGAGGCAATGCTTTGGGTTATAATAGAAGAATGTTATCTTATACTGGTAACAAGACAATATCTGTACCACACAAAATTTTATTTTTGAACTTTACTGGGTTTCTTGGCTCAGCTCAAGAATATTAAGACTTGTAATCACCAGCCCATCATTAGCCAGTTATTTTCCCTTTTGCTAATGCATAACTTCTAGACAAGGCCTCCTCCCTAACTCAACAACTGCTCATTTGCTGCTATCAGCAAAAGCAATTCTACCAAGAAGTGAAATGGATATATTTCTGACTTAATGCCTGTTAAATCCTCTGAGCCTGATGAATAAATGTTTTTGCAATCCAGAGGAGACTTATATACAGAACCGCTTCTATTCAATTCCAAATTATTAAACTCCTTATGTTTGCAATTATATGCTTAAAATACTAATATTTAAGTTAGGTGAAAAAAGAATATATAAGACAGATATCTCTGGATTTTTAATAAAATGTTTCAGTGAAGGATATAAAAAACAAACTGAATATTGGCAAAAGCATTCATAAACTAAAATGGTCAGCTTTATTTATTTCCTTTATGGAAACCGCATCCTTACAACTGAAATGAGAGAAAATACCTAAGTAGAACCTAATGCAATATTCTAGAAGAGGATAAAATACATGAATACATGGCTTGGACGTCAAACTGGAAATAAGCAGAGTAGGCCATCAACTTCATTACCACTACTACTTTACCATGCAATTCCTTGAGCTCTTCAAGTGAAATATAAAATAAAATAGCATAACAATAATTCATTTCATTTCTATTTCTCCACCACTTAATGATCTTGCAATTAATAAATGTATCACTTTGATTTCATGGTTCTAGATTAGGATTATAAAAATGTGATCCAAGACAAGACACAAAAAAATAGAAAGGTAAACTTAAGAGTTTAGAGTGATCCAAGACAGTTCTCTTTTTGGGTCTGCAACAATATATTAACTTCTCTCTTTCAGTGTTTTCTATTTTGGTCATTGCATTTGCAACTCTAAGAAGCGTCTCTGGCATAAGTGAAGTATTGCAGACTTTAAGTGAAAAATAGCTTTCTTTTAAATGATACATTTGTGTATACAATGGGAAAAGCTGCTATGTCTCCAATACCCATTCTCTCCTATACCTTAGTGACAAACCTCCAAATTTAGCTCATTACAGAGGCTTCACAGAAGAGACTGCCTATTCTAGCCTTTCTTGTACCTACGTATGGCCAGGGGACCATCTTCTAGCCAACTAGATGTAAGCTAAAAAAAAAAAAAAAAAAAAAAGACATATGACTGCCAAAAAGTATCCTTTAAAGAGAGAGAGTATGCTTTTCTTCTTCCCTTCCTCCGGAAGATATAATAGCTAGAGTTCCAACAATAATTTCGGTTCATGAGATAACCTTGGAATGCTAAGAGAATCTGGGTTCTTGATATTTCAGATCCACCACATCAGATCCGTATTAACTATCTCCAGGCTTTTACGTGGGAAAAAAAATTAATATCTCTTGTATTAAGCCACTGTCAGTTTGGATTTTCTGTTATGTTCTGTTAAACCTAAAGTGTAATTAAAAAAACAAAGAATTTTCCAAATAACAGTGTTTACATTTTTAAGTATATATAGTAAAACATATTTTACAGTTAATTTTTAATATATTTAATACATAGCATCTGCTCTTACTTAAGACTAAAAATATTTAAAGAGCCCAAGAGTTATTCATACAAAGTAAGAGTCTGAAAGAATGAATCTTCACCAGTGATTATTGCCATAGGTCCTACGTACTTGGGGAAGGGAAGAATTATAAAGCTTATTAACAGTTTATATTAATGACAACATTGGTACATATATAGAAACATATTAGGAGGGACAGGCACAATTAATTTTGTGTAATAAAGCTACAGGAAAGGGAATTGAAATTATTATTTTCAAGAAGGCATCTTCCACAGTCCCTTTTAATAATCTTCTACCAACCTTATCTTTTTAATACAGTTCCATTTTTAACTTGACTTCCTGTGGAAAGCAAGTTTATAAAATCATTTCCTATCCTTGACTATTGCCTCTAAGAGTGTTTAATTACTATCCACTGATTTAACTAAATCATACAGTAGACACAAAGACAGCAAGTACGTTACATATTCAAAACCATCTTCCTTACAAAAGAAAAATATTCCACCCTAAAATCTGGAGAATTTCCATTACTCAAACCCTGAATCACATGCAATCTTTGGCTCTGATGATTTTGCATACAACAGCATTAACTTGGCAGCTTTCCAAAATAAACTTACTGTTTTCTGTTCATCTGTATCCAGGTTATCTGCTTCCCTTGGGCATAATCCAAGCTTTACCAGTTTAGATAATGGCCTCCTGGAATTACTTCTTCATAATACAGCTGACCCTTGAACAATACAGGAGTTGGGGTGCTGACCTTTATGGCAGTTAAAAATCCACATATAATTTTGACTCTCCAGACTATTCCCCAAAGTTAACTACTGATAGACTACTGTTGACTGGAAGCTTCCATGATAACATAGTCTATCAAAACATATTTCAGGCTGCACACCAATATACTGTATTCTAACAATGAAAAAAATGTTATTAAGACAATTATAAGGAAGAGAAAATATATTTACCACCCTTTAAGCGGAAGTGAGTCATCATAAAGTTTGTTATCCTCATCCTGTTGCACAGGCTGAGGAGGAAGAGGAGCGAGGTTGGTCTTGCTGTGTCAGGGGTAGCAGAGGCAGAAGAAAATCCACATAAAAGTAGATCCGAACAGTTCACACCCATGTGATTCGAGGGTCAACTGTACCTTTGTTAAATGCTTGTTTCCACTAATCTTTCTCACTAAGAATCTATTTTTAAGAAAAAGCCTAAAACACATATTCTTGTTTTGTGTTACTTATGGCTGAGAAAGAAAAATGCCTTAGGGATAGCCTAGAAATCAAATCTAATAAATCTACAAGAGATGACTTTTACCTTGTACTACTTTAGTTAACATTTTTACAAAAATGCTCTCAAGTAATAGCTTTACAGTAGCTCTAACACAGATCTTAACTTAGTTTTAACTAATGTTGATTGCATTACAAAAGGCACCAATTAGCAAAAGATCCAAGGCAGTGGTTCTCAAACTTTAGTGTCCATCAGGATCACCTGGAAAGATTGCTAAAACATTAACAGCTGGGCTCAACCCCTAAAGTTTTAATTCAATTAGGTTCAAGGAAGGGCCCAATAATTTGCATTTTTAACAAATTCCAAAGAGACACTGATGCTACTGGTCTGGAGACAAAACTTTGGGAACTACTGATCTACACTAATGGAAAACCACTGACAACAGCATAAAAAGGAAAAATATATATACAGGACCCCGTCTCAGGTTCAGTATCAACTTGCATTCTTTAAACACATCCTTTCTGAAAAGCTAGACAATTACTAATTATTTCAGAGCAATACTGGTTCTTATCTAAGAGAACTTAGATCTTTGAGGGTTTTTAAATAATGGAATCCAAAATAAGTCATTTTTAGTCTAATATGTTCAACGTTTGATGCAAGGTGCCACTAATAATCCCAAGATTATAGGTTCAACTTGGTAGCTTTACTCTGTTCTACAGCTATAATTTCTACCTCTAATCTTGCCAGCTGTCTGAGAAGACATGCCAAGAGTGACAAAGGGAATGGGTAAAAATGTGTGATCGTACACAAATCCATCACCACTACTAGAAAAACAACATAAAAGCATCTTTCCTGCCAACATATCACTTTTTTTTTTTTTTTGAGATGGCATCCTACTGTCTTGCCCAGGCCAGGCTACACTGGCACCATCATGACCCACTGCAGCCTCAACGTCCCCAGGCTCAGGTAGTCCTCTCACACCAGCCTGCCAAGTAGCTGGGACTATGGGACTACAGGCATGCACTACCATGCCCATCTAACTTTTTATTTTTTGTAGAGGCAGTGTTCTGCCATGTGACTCAAGCTGGTCTGGAACTCCTGGGCTCAAGCGATCCTCAAGTGAGCCTCAGCCTCCCAAAGTGCTAGGATTACAGGTGTTAGCCACTGCACCTGGTCTCCAACACATCACTCTTAAGTAACCTTGAGGCTAAAACTAAAGATGACACCTTGCAACAAAAAGTGTTTTAGAAAACTACGAAATTCTTCTACTTCTTCAGGCTGTAAGTATAATAAAAATCCATGGAAACAGAAATCCAGGAATTGCTGTTTTCAAATGATGGTAATTTTAAGGCAGGCATGCAATTTAGAAATGCAATTAGTTGAGAACTACTTTGAGTATGTGTACCTCCCCTTTGATTTTTTTTAATGGAATTTAAATATAAATATAAGATGCTCATCAATGCTAACGAAATTATATACTAGAAACTGATAAAACCAAAATAATCTGGGATAAACAAGTATGGTACCCAGAATAACTAAAGCCTGAGGGTACAAAAAGGATGACAGGAATACACATTAAATAAAATAACTAACAACCTAAGTTAGAGCAAAAGGGGCTAAAGTAATCAAGAGCAGCAGACGGAAAACTAGGTAGTTGCAGAGGATGTAATAACCTCAGTATGTATAGGACTGGACACAGAACAGATAATGCAGCCAGTAAAATCAGCTCAAGATGTCCAGAGTCTCCCATAAAAATAACTTTAGCTTAGACCTGAAATCCCAAGTGTTCAGGCCAAATTCAACAGAAGAAATCCTTTTTAATCTTTTGAATGGGAACAACAAATAAGACTAGTGGTGAACGTTCTGTCAACATTCTTTCATTTAGTTGTTCACTGGGCACCTATTTGGCACTAGATATCTTACCACTTGATTATGCACAATACAAAGTAATCAAAGAAACTCACTAAAGCAGTACATTTTATAATAGTGTATAAACTGAAAAACGGAAAACCAGAATAAGATGGCAGATTATTACCAATATAGTGTCAAATTCCGCTGTGTAACTCATTACAGTTCTGAGGCTCAGGCCTACTCTTACCACATCTGACCTACAGTATTATTTTATCTATATTCTATAAAGTCACACTTACATCAAGAATCAGAGCACACCCAACAAGAATAAAATTACAGAATATAGGTAGATTATCAGGATGCTGAAGTGAATTTTTCCATAACACCCTCTTTCTGTGGGGATAGACAAGCATGAAGAATGGCTAACAGCAAGATAGATAAGAGTTGCTGAACACTTTACTAAAGTATGGCAATATTAAGCAAGACTCACCAAAGACAATTCTTTTTCTCCATTTTTGAGACAGTCTAACTCTGTTGCCCAGGTTGGAGTGCAGTGGTGTGATCTCAGCCCACCGCAACAACCTCTGCCTCCCAGGTTCAAGTGATTCTTGTACCTCAGCCTCCCGAGTAGCTAGGATTACAGGCACACACCACGCTCAGTTGATAATTACTTTTTTGTTTTTTAAAGATGCAGGATGACATAATTATAGCTGATTAGGAAGTCACTCTGGACATCATATGAAGAATGAAACTACTCTTTTGTGGGCAAAGGCATTAGGCCTATGATGACCTAGAAGGCATAACTGGAAACAAGAGCAACTCTGAAATGACTACAGATACTTAATAAGACTCATATGTTTACCGTGAACTACAGATTGCACAATGGGCCTTTCATCCAACTTCAATGGAGTATGTCATTTTCATTTTTTAAAATATTTTTATTTAAAAAATTTTTTCTTTTTTAGAGATGGGTCTCACTATGTTGCCCAGGCTGGTCTCAAACTCCTGGGCTCAAATGATCCTCCCACCTTGGCCTCCCAAAGTGCTGGGATTACAGGCATGAGCCACGGTGCCCTGCCAAGTATGCTATTTTCAAAAAACAATGGGCAACCACATTATTCTTCCTACTTCTAGAAGGGCTTAAGACATCTAATCAATACATTTAAACTTAACACATAATATTTAACTTGAGTTCATGTAATAATAAAAGAACTTAGAGATAAGTATATTACCATCTTCAGGTATAAATTTGACTAAAATGCTTTACTAAGCTAAGAGACAGATGTAGTTATGTAGTTACCATTTACTAACAAGGAGCATACATAATTATTTTCATAAACAATTTTCCTTGCAGCTAAACTCAGCAGAAATTTATGTCAATCCATGTGTAAAAGACATTGTGTGACACATTTAGCAATATAATTAACTATTATTTTGCCAGAGACATCAAAACAAATTCACAAGGCAGTTTCTCAATTAGTCCCCTGTATAAAAACAGAAAGCATAAAAATAAACTACAATTTAAAGGCATCATTTCTGCAAAGACTGAGACACAATAGGCCAAACAGCAATAATTTTGCTTTGTCAAAGGCTAATGAAACAAAAGAAATAACTTAAACAATCGAGACAGACACTTAACAGAGCTATGAGACCATGGTAGTGCACACTGGCAATGCATTAGAATCACCTGCGATGAAGTGTTAGATTAAGTTTAAAATTAAGCTTTCTAACTAGTGTCTATAATGAATCTATTACATACTATTGATTAAAGAAAGTGCCACAAACAGATATGATGATTAATAAAATAAGAGATATATAGAATTTGGGAAACTTCCATACAGTTGACATTAAGTAAATGTTATTTTCTACCTTCCAGAGGAGAGTAATGAAAGCTGGCATTCTCTTATGAAAAATAGGAGTCATACTTATATTTTTGCCCAGAGAGGATGAGGTTAATCTACTATAATCACAATTCTCTTGAAGAGTACTTAATTTTCTCAAATTCACATCAGTAACATAATTTTTTATGAAGAAGTTAATATACATATATAAACTTTAAACTTGCTGGGCTTTCTTTTTTAGGAAATAAGTACGCAAAAGTGGCACCTTTAGGTATATTCGCTTGTAATAATAAAAGACACTTATTTAGTGTAATTGCAAAAATCCAAAACAATGGTTATTTGCAAAGGAATTATCTTTAAAATTAATAAGAATGCATTTATCTTAGTATTCTCATTAAAATTAAAAAATGACAATTTTAGAGTTCAAAGGGATCTTACAGATTTTCTAGATCAAGCCTCGTGTTTTAAAAGATGAGAATACTGTAGACTAAAAATGTTAAAAGATAAAGACCAAAGAGCTAGCTCAGCAATAGTCTTCAGCATGGGAACTTCCTAACTTCCAGTACCTCCCTCTAACAGTAGGCTGCCTCTTGTGGTTCTAACTCCTCTGCCTTGGATGAGCGTACTGGTTGCCTCTTATTCTATTTTGAGGCATAGCTGTCATTTGTAATTTCCCATAAAATTAGAATTTTCCAACCTGTTTTGTGAATGAATAATTTTACAACTGAACATGTTAATCCTCAGCTTTCTAAATTTCAAAGGAATAAATACAGAATTCAAAAAATACTTGATTCACACGTGCAATATATATAATCAAACTGCAAAGAAAAATCCTCCTCTCCTGGGTAATTCAGTTTACATTTATCACATGCTGAGGCTATGTTAAGTGCTGGAGATATGAAGATGATTAAGTTATGTTCCTTGCCCTCAAGTATAATAGCTTATAGCCTCGGAGAAAAAAAAACTTTAAGCTAACAATTATAGTGTGCTTGTTAAGGACTGAAAAAAGACTGGGCAGGAACCTATGGATGCAGATAGAGGGGATTTAGAATGATGGGATCAGACAGTGGTTCCCCAACGAGGTACTGAACAACAATAGGAAAAAAAGGCAATAATACCCATATTTAGCAGAATCCAAAATGAATTATAGTGGAGCCACTTCAATTGATTCAAGGAGAAAATGAAAATTGTGTTTTCACACAGCAGTTATCGAATAACTCTCTAATAACAATTAGACTATTTTTCAGTGGAAAAGAACCAGATTTCATCGTGGCTGCATAAAAAGCAAAACACAGGTGTTATATTATTTCTTAGTAAAATTTTAAATCATTATTTTAAAATCAAAGAAAAAGACTGCATCCAAAACACGTCTAGTTAATATTCATAAAAGCTCTCTGCAAAGATGCATAAAGTCCTCCTCAAAATTCCAGGATACAATTCCCATCTGTTACAAGAGAAATGACAACCTGGAGAACCAGTAGCCCAAGAAGGAAGAAAACTACCACTTATTTTGTTTTCTTAAACCTATCACTGGGAATGAAAACCACTCAGATTCCTTGATACTGACTTTCAGCTGGAAGATTTAGAAAAGAGAAGCACAGGAGACATTTTTATTTACGTATTTAAGCAAAAGGAGAGGCGAGAAGAAAATCAGAGTGTGGAGATAAGCGTGAAAGAAATTAAGAAAGTGAAGCCATGAAAGAGAGAAGAGGGTTGGGCAAGAACCCCAAAACCAAGCACATTAAGAAAGGGTGGAAGAAGAGAGAGTGACTGAAGGATGGTTTTGGAAAAAGTGATACTGAAAGACGGAAATGAGGGGGAAAAATGGGGGGAGGGCTGTCTAGAAAAAGACTGAGAGGGAATGAGAGACAGGAGAAAGTAATTAACTGAGGCCACCTCCATCGGGGAGAACACGAGATGGGAATATGAAAGGTAGAGGAATCTATAAAGAAGCAGCGAGTTTTAACCTCCTTTTCCTCAGCTTCCACGCCCCAGAGTGGGAGGCAGAAGTGGTTCCCCAGTCCCAGGGAAGGAATTCCGGCGCAGCCTTCAGAAACCAGAATCCGCGAGTTGGGGCAACGTCCAGCGGGTTCCCGGCCCCTATCCATCCCCTTCGTCCGCTGGGCGGGGCCCTGGGCGTCCTGGTTACCTGGACAAGGAGTCCACGCTGGGCGGCCGAGCCGCCGCCGGCTGGGAGCCAAGACTCTCGCAGCTCGAGCTCTTCTCCATGGCGCAGCAGGGGCAGCAGAGGAGAAGGCTGAAGCTGTCTTCGCGGCTGCAGGGCGGGAGAAGCAGAGGGCGGAGTGCTTCGGGCAGGGGCCGCAGTCAAGCCAGCGCCGGCCCGGGAGGGAGACCGGAAGCGGCCATGTTCCCCCAGAGTGCACCGCGCCTGGAGGCTGCGTGGGAGCGGGAAGACCCCCACTGCGCGGCTCAGACGCCTTCCCCGACGCGCAGTACTCGGAGTGTCCGGCTGCGCGACCTTTGGGCTTCGGGAGAGGGAGGTGGGGGCTTCCAGAGTGAGAGGGTCTGGCGAAGCGGGAGGGATGGAGGACCAGACCCTTGGGGAAGGAGGAGAAATCCTAGGTATAAAAGGAATGAGGGAACATTAGGCGTGAGGGTCTCAGGAAAGAGATGAAGACCTGAGGCCAGGAGGATGATTGAGACAGGAATGTGGAGATCAAGGAAAACGGGGACGGGATAATGAGAGAAAAGTGAGGGAAAGAGGTATGGAAGAGGGAATGGGGAGGAAACTGATATACATACAAAAAGAATTATACACATATACTACAGGATGCGGTGACATGGGATATTCTACCCAAGTAGAAGGCAAACTTTTACCGATTTTTCCCTGCCCTTTCAAATTCCCCAGCCTAGCGGTAAGGGAGTGTGGAGGGAGAGAACTGCGATAAGAGAAAAGGAACTGGGTAAAGGGGAATTGCTTCTGCTAGGATTTTTGTGTTGCAGAGGACACAAGAAGGCGATGAGAACACCATAAAGGAGTTTTTTTTGATTGAGATTGAATCCCAGTCATCTCATGTATGGGGTGTAAAATTATGCAAAGATTATTCCTTTTTAAAAAAAATCACATGATCCTTAAAAGAAAAAATGTCTTGCTAGGATAAATAAAATTATATTAATTTAAATTAGATTTAATTTACAGTGTACAACTGATGTCTTTTTAGAAACCTTATAGTTGCAGTACAATGTTAACTTGCCAGTACATTCCCCAGAAGAACAACCTAGCTTAGTTGTGCTCAGTGTAAGCCAGAGTAGTTACTGATGAATGAGTATGTGTTTAAGCACGAAAGACTTAGCCGTTCTGTTCCTTTTCTCAGTTTGGCAAGGACTGACAGCCACTGATTGTTTTTATTTCCATTATTTTTAAGAGACGTTAACTGTACTCTGTAGGCAAAGGGAGTCAGTAGAAACATTTTTTAACAAACTTAAATATCTGTAATGACTCATAGAAGAATTTCCTTATTTCTTCACCATTTCTACCTGCCTTCCAAGATGCTGACTCACTGTCAGCTACTTAGATTTCCTAAGTATGGTGAAGACTGATGAACCCTTGAATGGGAGACCCATGTACTTTCTTCTACACAGTTCGTTCCTAGCATTGTGTTAATAGAACCCTCGGAACCTTCTGCCTGATGTAACTGTGTGTATGATTCTACCTAGTGATTAATAAAGAACAGTGTAGTTAAAAGTTTAGAGACTTTGGAATCAGACAAACCTGCATCGGAATCCTGGTTCTGTCACTACATTTGCTGTATGCTTGTGGTTGATTGTTTCTCATCTCTAAAATGGGAATAAAAATACCTATATAATAGGTTGTTTTCCTCTATACAGAGTCGGTTGCACAGTATGGTCTCAGTAATTAGATCTATTATTACTCGTTTTTCCACTGAACTTACTGCTTTACTTCTAACCTGGCTGGTAAAGTGGTAACTTCTCAGAATGAAAACACAAGCAAAGAATATCAGCTGAAAATTAATTAGTGAACTCTAATTAATGAACTCTAAGTGAAAAGAAAAATGAAAAAATGGTTAACTCGAGACCTTACCAAAAGTTATTAATTTTCAATTTGTAATCTGGGCTGTTTCTTCTCAAACTATCTGCAGGAAGGAACAGTGTTTTGTTTTTAATTTCTAAACCATCACCAACCAATGCCTTTTTAAAATATAAGAAAAATTAATCACAGTCGGCCCTTTATACCCATGGATTCCATGTCCTCAGATTCAACCAACCACAGATTGAAAATTTTTTTTAAATTGTAAAAATCAACAATAAAAATAATACAAATAGAAAACAATGCAGTGTAACAACTATTTATATTACATTTACATTGTATTAGATGTTATAAGTAATCTAGAGTCGATTTAAAGTATACAGGAGGATATACATAAGCTATTTGTGGATACTATGCTGTTTTATATAAGGGACTTGAGCATCCTTAGATTTTGCTATTGTTGGGGGTCCTGAAACCAATAACCTGAAGATACTAAGAAATAACTGTACTAGGAAAATTAAATTTAAGAAAAAAGTATGCAAAATACGAGGCCAAATTGTTTATTAGATTTAACAGACACTACTCCATGAATGTTTCATAAAACTTCCTAAACATTTATTCTCATATTGCTTTTATCTCATCATGGACTGACAACAGTTCATGTGTGGATACTACACCAAAAAACTGTTGAGATCTAATAATAAAGTTGCAGAATACAAAATCAACATCCAAACCTAGTTGCATTTCTATACATCAATAATGAAATGGCCCAAAAAAAAATCAAGAAAGCAATCCCGTTTACAAATACTACCAAAAAAAAAAAACCACACACACACACACAGGAATAAGTTTAACCAAGGAAATGAAACACCTCCTCAAAGAAAACTATAAAACTCTGATGAAGGAAATTGAAGAAGATGTAAACAAATAGAAAGACATTTCATGGTCATGGAACAGAATAATTAACATTATTAAAATGACCATACTATGCAAAGCAATCTACAAATTCAATGCAATGTCTATCAAAATATCAGTGTCCTTTTTCACAAAAAAAGAAGAAAATTTCTAAAATTCACATGAAACTAAAAAACAGCCTGAATAGCAAAAGCAATCCTGAGCAAAAAGAACAAAGCTGGAAGCATCAGACTATCTGACTTCAAAATATGAATAAATATAAGGCTATACCTACAGCAAGGTATTGGTATAAAAACAAACACACATACCAAAGGAACATTAGAGAGCATCCAGAAATAAATACATGCATTTACAGCCAACTGATTTTGAAGAGACATCAAGAAAATACACTGGCCGAAGGATAATCTCTTTAATAAATTGTGCTAGGAATATTGAATATCCATATTCAGAAGAATAAAACTGGATCCTTGTATCTTACCACATACACAAATCAACTTAAGATGGATTAAAGACTAAAATGTAACACCTAAAGCTATAAAATAACAACAATAAAATATTAGGGAAATACTTCAGGATATTAGGCAATGATTTACAGCTAAAACATCAAAAGCACAGGTAACAAAAACACAAATAGACAAATGGGACTACATTAAAGTAAAAAGCTTCTTCACAGTAAGGGAAACAATCAACAAAGTGAAGAGACAACTTGTTGAATGGCAGAGAATATCTGCAAACTATCTGACAAAAGAATAATATTTAGAATATATAATAAATGAAAAAATCTGAACAGTATAAAAACAAATAATCCCATTAAAAAATAGGCAGCCTGGACACAGTGGCTCATGCCTGTAATCCTAGCACTTTGGGAGGCTGAGGTGGGAAGATCACTTGAGGTAAGGAGTTCCAGACCAGCCTGGCTAAAATGGTGAAACTCAATCTCTACTAAAAAATAAAAAATTTAGATGGGCGTGGTGGCACGTGCCTGTAATCCCAGATACCTGAGAGGCTGAGACAGGAGAATGTCTTGCACCCAGGAGGCAGAGGTTGCAGTGACACAAGATGGCACCACTGCACTCCAGCCTGGACAACAGAGTAAGACTACGTCAAAAAAAAAAAAAAAAAAAAGGCAAAGGGGCTCATGGCTGTAATCTCAGTGCTTTGGGAGGCAGTGGTGGGCGGATTATCCAAGGTCAGGAGTTCAAGACCAGCCTGGTCAACATGGCAAAACCCCACTTCTACCAAAAATACAAACAAACAAACAAATTAGCTGGGCATCGTGACAGGTGCCTGTAATCCCAGCTTCGGGAGGCTGAGGCAGGAGAATCCTTGAACCTGGGAGGCGGAGGTTGCAGTGAGCCTAGAGTGCACCACTGCACTTCAGCCTGGGAGACAGACTGATTCCGTCTCAAAAAAAAAAAAAAAAAAAAAAAAAAAAAAAAAAAAAAAAAAAAAAAAAAAAAAAAAAAAAAAAAAAAAAAAAAAAAAAAAAAATGGCAAAGGACATAAACAGACATGCCTCAAAGGAGGACAAAAGCATAGCCAAAAGGTATATGAAAAAATGCTCAATATCACTAATCACTAGGACAATATAAGTCAAAACCACAGTGAGATATCATCTTATCCCAGTCAGAATGACTGTTAACAAAAAGATAAAAAACAGATACTGGTGAGGATGTGAATAAAAGGGAACTCTTATACTCTGTTGGTGGGAATGTAGATTAGTACAGCCAGTATGGAAAATAGTCTGGAGATTTCTGAAAAAAAAACTAAAAATAGAACTACCATATGATCCACCATTACCCATTTCTGGGTATTTATTCAAAGGAAAATAAATTGGTTATCAAAAAGATACCTGCACCCCATGTTTATTTTGCAGCGCTATTCCCAGTAATAAAGATATGGAACCACATGTCCATCAATGGTCAAATGAATAAAGAAAAATATATATGCAATGAAATACCATTCTGCCATAAAAAAGAATGAAATCATGTCATTTGCAACAACATAAAAAGAATTATAGGTCATTATGTTAAGTGAAATAAGCTAGGCACAGAAAGACAAAAATCACATGTTCTCTTTCATATATGGGAGCTCAAAAAGTCAATCTCATGGAAGTAGAGAGTAGAATGATGGACACCAGGGGCTAGGAAGGCTGTGTAGAGGAAGGATGAAGAGAAGTTGGTTACTGAGCACAAACATACAGTTAGAGAGAAGAAATAAGTTATGGACTGGGCACTGTGGCTCATGCAATTTCAGCACTTTGGGAGGGCAAGGCAGGTGGATCACTTGAAGTCAGGAGTATGAGACCAGCCTAGCCAACACAGTGAAACCCAGTCTCTACTAAAAATACAAAAATTAGTCAGATGTGGTAGCAGGCACCTGTAATTCCAGATACTTGGGAGGTTAAGGCAGGAGAATAGTTTGAACCTGGGAGGTGACTAAAGTGACCTGAGATTGCGCCACTGCACTCCAGCCTGGATGACAGAACGAGACCTCATCTCAAAAAAAAAAAAACTTCTAACATTTGATTAACAGAGTATGACGTCTATAGTTAACAAGAATAATGTACAGTATATTTCAAAATAGCTAGAGCAGGGGACTTGAAATGTTCTCAGCACACAGAAATGGTAAATACTCCAGGTGATGGATACCCTAAATACTCTGACTTGGTCATTACACATTCTATGCATGCAACAAAATATCACATGTTCCCCATAGATATGTACAAATAATATGTATCAACTCGAAAAAAAGAGAGAAAATGAAAATGATAAACACATTGAATGACCAAGAAGAAATAATTAAAATAGAATAATTTTATGGACATCTTTACACCAAATGTTTATAATCTTAAATAAATAAATAAATGTTTTGCAAGAGAAACATGCCAAGATTTACTAAATAATAAATAGAAAAAAAAGTTTAAAAAATAATAAAAACCTCTCCCTCAAACATTTTTATGGATCAAGTCTTAACAGATTTTGAATTATTAAGAAACAGAAAAAGAGAGCTGCTGAATCCATTTTATGAGGTCTGTTTCACATAAGCCTTTCCTTTGTGAACCTATATAAACACAAGTAAAATTCTAAATGAAATATTACTTAAAATAGGGTGATGTCAACAAGAAGCCAGACTTGAAAGACGCAGGCTCTTCTTTTTCCACACAGATGTTGACTTAAAAACAATGTACAAACCGGGCACAATGGCTTACTCCTGTAATCCCAGCATTTTGGGAGGCTAAGCTGGGTAGATCACTTAAGCCCAAGAGTTTGAGTCCAGCCTGGGCAACATGATAAAATCCCATCTCTACAAAATATACAAAAAACTAGGTGGGAGTGGTGGCATATGCCTGTAGTTCCAGCTACTTGGGAGGCTGTGAGAGCAGGATTACTTGAGCCCAGGAGGTCAAGGCTGCAGTGAGCCATGATTATGCCACTGCACTCCATCCTGGGTGACAGAATGAGACCCTGTCTCAAAAACAAAAAAAGCACAGACAAGAAAACCTGTGTGGGAATTTTAGAGATCAGCTGAGACGTTAGAGCAGGTTAAACTAAGAGGGGATTCCAGAGAAAGAGGTAGAAAAATTTATAGCATTTGGCATACCTGTTTATCATCCTTTCCCTAGAAGCAATGGGTGGAGCGAATACTCCATACTCTTTATTAGGGTTTCTTCCTGTGGATGAAAGCAAAAAAGAGGACTTTTTAAGAAAATGTTTTGGCTTTTCTGGGGCTGGTTTTGGTCTTGCCTGACTCTGAGCACTGATGGTATTGATGCCAGAGCTTGGAGCCTGTAATAGAGGTGAGCAGCATCTTATAGCTGCATTTCTACAGGCAGACACCAAAAGAAGCAGGAGATCAGAAAAGATGTTAGAGGTCCTAGAACTTCCAGCCCAGCTGATTAGTAAAGATCTTCTCTTGCACAAAACTAATATACAAAGACTGAAAGAGGTAGTTGTTTCTTTCAAATCCTATCAAAAAAGTTACAAATCATAAAAAGAAAGTATAAAACATAGCCCAACCAAAGAAATAAATACAACTCCAGAAACAAGCTCTAAAGAAATTCAGATTTATGAGCTGCCTGAAAAAGAATTTACAATAACTGTTATAAGATGCTCCATGAGGCCGGGTGCAGTGGCTCACACCTGTAATCCAAGCACTTTGGGAGGCCAAGATAGGTGGATCACCTGAGGTCAGGAGTTTGAGACCAGCCTGACCAACATGGTAAAACCTTGTGTCTACTAAATACTAAAAATTAGCTAGGTATAGTGGCACATGCCTATAATTCCAGCTACTTGGGAGGCTGAGGCAGGAGAATCACTTGAACCCAGGAGGCAGAGGTTGCAGTGAGCCAAGATTGCATCATTGCACTTCAGCCTGGGCAATGAGAGTGAAACCTCATCTCAAAAAAATAAATAAATAAAATTGAAAAAATAAAGGGTCTCAATGAACTAATATAGAATACCAATAGATGAATCATAAAAACAATGAATTAACAAAATATGAATATCAGCAAAGTGATAGAAGCTATTTTAAAATGGACAAAATTTCTGGAGCTGAAAAACCCAACAACTGAAAATTCATTAGAGGAATTCAACAGCAAGCTTGATCAGGCAGAAGAAAGAATTATTGAACTTGAAGATAGGTCATTTGAAACCACTGAGTCAGAAAAACTAAAAGAAAAAAAGGAAGAAAAGTAAAGAATGCTGTATTGGGCTGTTATTGCATTCCTACAAAGAAATATCTGAGACTGGGTAATTTATAAAGAAAAAAGGTTTAATTGGCTCACAGTTCTGCAGGCTGTACAGGAATCATATTGTCCGCATCTGCTTCACTTCAGGGGAGGCCTCAAGGAGCTTTTGCTTGTGGCAGAAAGTGAAGGTGGAGCAAGGGTCTCATATAAGAAAAATGGGAGCAAGAGAAAGAGTAGGGGGGAGGTGCCTACACTTTCAAACAATCAGATTTCATGATAACTTTTTCACTATCACAAGGATAGCACCAAACCATGAGAGATCTGCCCCCGTGACCCAAACCCCTCTCACTGGGCCCCATCTCTGACACTGTGAATTAAATTTCACCATAACTTTTAGACGGGGCACATATCACTTTCTTGACTGGGATGTGATGTGTCCATCTCTTTTCTGCTGTACGAACGGCAGTCTTGGTGGTTAGCAGCACAAGATAGAGTGGTCTCCAGGCTGGTGCTGGTGTACTGGATTTCTAGGAGTGGTGCCTGTGCTAAGAGACCTTCTATAATCTTTGTTAAAGAGTAGGTTAGAGCTTTAAAAAAAAAAACCTGTTGTGCTTTTATTTTAATATCCGGGTTATGGAAAAACTGGATGATACCTCTTTAACTTTAGCTAATATGTTTACACACAGAATTTCTTTTACAATTAACATTTCAAAACTTGCTTAAATTTTCAAAACAAAAATTATACATTTCTTGCATAAATTTTCTTTTTTTGTTGAGTCTCTGCCGGGTTTTGGTATCAGGCTAATGTTGGTCTCATAAAATGAGTTAGAGAGGATTCTCTCTTTTTGTATTATTTGTAATAGTTTCAGAAGGAATGGTACCAGCTCCTCTTTGTATGTCTGGTAGAATTTGGCTGTAAACCCATCTGGTCCTGGACTTTTTTTGGTTGGTGGGCTATTAATTGCTGCCTCAACTTTAGACCTTGTTATTGGTCTATTCAGGAATTCAACTTCTTCCTGGTTTAGTCTTGGGAGGGCATAAGTATCCAGGAATTTATCAATTTCTTCTAGATTTACTGGTTTATGTACATAGAGGTGTTTGTAGTAATCTCTAATGGTAGTTTGTATATCTGTGGAATTGGTGGTAATATCCCTTTTATCATTTTTTATTGCATCTATTTGATTCTTCTCTCTCTTCATTTTTATTAGTCTGGCTAGTGGTCTATCTATTTTGTTGATCTTTTAAAAAAAACCAGCTCCTGGATTCATAGATTTTTTTTTTGAAGGATTTTTTTGTCTCTATCTCCTGCAGATCTGCTCTTATCTTAGTTATTTTCCCTCAGTTCTGCTCTGATCTTAGTTATTTCTTGTCTTCTGCTAGCTTTTGAATTTGCTTTATTTGCTCCTCTAGTTCTTTTAATTGTGATAACAGGGTGTCAATTTTAGATCTTTCCTCACTTCTCAGGTGAGCATTTAGTGCTATAAATTTCCCTCTAGACATTGCTTTAAATGTGTCCCAGAGATTCTCATATGTTGTGTCTTTATTCTCATTGGTTTCACAGAGCATCTTTATTTCCACCTTCATTTCATTATTTATCCAGTAGTCATTCAGGAGCAGGTTGTTCAGTTTCCATGTAGTTGCGCAGTTTTGAGTGAGTTTCTTCATCCTGAGTTCTAATTTGATTGCACTGTGGTCTGAGACTGGTTGTTATGACTTCTATTCTTTTGCATTTGCTGAGGAGTGATTTACTTCCAATTATGTGGTCAATTTTAGAGTAAGTGTGATGTGAGAAGAAAGGATATTCTGTGGATTTGTTGTGGAGAGTTGTGTAGATGTCTATTAGGTCCGCTTGGTCTAGACCTGCATTCAAGTCCTTGATATCCTTGTTAAATTTTCTGTCTCATTGATCAATCTAATATTGACAGTGGAGTGTTAAAGTCTCCCACTATTATTGTATGGGAGTCTAAGTCTCTTTGTAGCTCATTAAGAACTTGCTTTACGAATTTGAGTGCTCCTGTATTGGGTGCATATATATTTAGAATAGTTAGCTCTTCTTGTTGCATCAATCCCTTTGCCATTATGTAATGCTCCTCTTCCTCTCTTTTGATCTTTGTTGGTTTAAAGTCTGCTTTATCAGAGACTAGAATCGCAACCCCTGCTTTTTTTTTGTTCTCCATTTGCTTGGTAAATCTTTCCCCATTCCTTTATTTTGAGCCTATGTGTGTCTCTGCACATGAGGTGGGTCTCCGGAATACAGCACACCAATGGGTCTGGACTCTATCCAATTTGCCAGTCTGTGTCTTTTGATTGGGGCATTTAGCTCATTTACATTTAAGGATAATATTTTATGTGTGAATTTGATCCTGCCATTTTGTTACTAGCTGGTTGTTTTGCCTGTTAGTTGATGCAATTTATTCATTGTGTCGATGCTGTTTACCATTTGGTATGTTTTTGCAGTGGCTGGTATTGGTTGTTCCTTTCTATGTTTAGTGCTTCTTTCAGGAGCTCTTGTAAGGCAGGCCTGGTGGTGATGAAATCTCTCAGCAATTGCTAGTCTGTAAAGAATTTTGTTTCTCCTTCACTTAAGAAGCTTAGTTTGGCTGGATATGACATCCTAGGTTGAAAGTTCTTTTCTTTAAGGATGTTGAATATTGGCCCCTAGTCTCTTTTGGCTTGTAGGGTTTCTGCTGAGAGATCTGCTATGAGTCTGATGGGCTTCCCTTTGTGGGTAACCCAACCTTTATTTCTGGCTGCCCTTAGCATTTTTTCCTTCATTTCAACCCTGGTGAATCTTACAATTACGTGCCTTGGAGTTGCTATTCTTGAGGAATATCTTTGTGGTGTTCTCTGTATTTCCTGAACTTGAATGTTGGCCTGCCTTCCTAGGTTGGGGAAGTTCTCCTGGATAATATCCTGAAGAGCGTTTTCCAGCTTGGATTCATTCTCTCCATCAGATTCAGGTACACCTATCAAATGTAGATTTGGTCTTTTCACATAATCCCATATTTCTTGGAGGCTTTGTTCATTTCTTTTCACTCCTTTTTCTCTAATCTTTCCTCCTCAATTTATTTCATTGAGTTGATCTTCAATCTCTGATATCCATTCTTCTGCTTCGTTGATTCAGCTATTTGAGACTTGTGTATGCGTCACAGAGTTCCTGTGCTGTGTTTTTCAGTTCCATCAAGTCATTATTGTAATTTATTGTAAGCTGGTTATTGTAATTAGCATTTTGTCTAATCTTTTTTAAAGGGTCTTATTTTCTTTGCATTGGGTTAGAACATGCTCCTTTAATTCAGAGGAGTTTGTTATTATCCACCTTCTGAAGCCTGCTTCTGTCAGTTCGTTGAACTCATTCTCCATCTAGTTTTATTCCTTTGCTGGTAAGGAGTTGTGATCCCTTGGAGGAGAAGAGGCATTCTGGTTTTCGCAGCCAGCACAGCAGTTTGAGCTCGACCCAGGAAGGTTCTGCTCTGTGTGGGGAGGGGTATCCACCATTACCGAGGCAGTTCTAACATTGCCTGTGTAAACAAAATTACAAGGAAGTTTACACAGCAGCTGGGCAGAGCCTGTGGCAGCTCAGCAATGCCTCTGCAGGCAGACTGTGACTTGACTCTCTCCTTGCTGGGCAGGGCATCTCTGAAAAAAGGCAGCAGCCCATCAGGGACTTATAAATAAAGCCCACCTTCCCAGGACAGAGCACCTGGGAAAAGGGGAGATTGTAAGTCCCACTTCAGCAGACTTAAACATCTCTGCCAAGCAGCTCTGAAGGGAGTGACGGAGCTCCCAGCACAGCACTTGAGCCCTGAAAAGGGAAAGACTGCCTCATCAAGTGGCTCTCTGAGCCCCATATATCCTAAGAGACACCTCATACAGGAGAGCTGTGGCTGACATCTGGAGGGTACCCTTCTGGGAGAAAGCTACCAGAGGAAGGAACAGGCAGCAATCCTTGCTGTTCTGCAGCCCTCGTGGGTGATTCCCAGGCAAGCAGGGTCTGGAGTTGATCTCCAGCAGTCCTGCAGCAGAGGGGTCTGACTGTTAGAAGGAAAACTAAAAAACGGAAAGAAATAGCTTCGACATCAACAAAAAGGACATCCACTCAGAGACCCCATCCAAAAGTTACCAACTTCAAAGACCAGAGGTAGATAAATTCATGAAGATGGGAAGAAACCAGCAAAAAAAGCAGAAACTTATGTTTTTTGAAATTCATTAGATCTATCTTTTGAGACCCATTCGCAATCAGGAGAACAGCATGGGAAAGACCCACCCTCATGATTCAATCATCGCCCACTGGGTCCCTCTCACAACACATGGAAATTATGAGAGCTACAAGATGAGATTTGAGTGGTGACACTGCAAAATTATATCAAGTACAACGTACGTTATTATTCCAGTGATGAATACACTAAAAGCCCTGTCTTTGCCAGTATGTAATACATTCATGTAACAGAATTACACTGGTTCCCTACACATTTATATAAATAAAATAAAATTTAAAAACCAATCACAAAAATTTGGATTACAGTGGTAAATATGACAGATTATATTTTCAAAAAGTCACCACGCAAATATAATTTATTCCACTTCTTACAATGTGAGGTTGATAAATCTCCATCAAGGGATAGGATTCATGTTCTCTCCCCTTGAATCCATGTTAGCCCATGACTAAAAGAAGTGATATTTTGTGTTTTCTGAGGTTAGGTTATAAAAGATACAGTTTTTATCAGTCTCTCTCTCTCTGGACAGAGCAATAGTCGCTCTTGGAGCACAGTGACCATGTCATGAAGAATACCAGGTCACTTGGAGAAGTCATAGGTAGACGTTCCAGCTAACAGCCAACATCAACCAGCTAAAGTCCTAGCCAATATCCACTCTCAATTACCAGACATGTGAGTGAGCTAACATTCACATTTCCAGTCCTCAGCCATCAAGTCTCCATCACCCTTAAATTATCCAACTGAGGCCCCATATGTCCTAGAACAGAGAAAAATTATACCATCTGTGTCTCATTCAGAATATGTGAGTGGCTGTGTGGCTATGGCAGCTCAAGACTATAATGCCAGCACTTTGGAAGGCTAAGATGGGAGGCTCTCTTGAGCTCAGAAGTTTGAGACCAACCTGGGCAAATAGGAGACTTTGTCTCTACAAAAATAAAAATTGAAAAATTAGCCAAGTGTGCTGGTGTGTGCCCACGGTCCCCAGCTACCTGGAAGGCCGAGTTGGGAGACTTGTTGAGCCCGACAGGTTGAGGACTCAGTGAGCCATGATTGCACCACTGTACTCCAGCCTGGGGCAAAGAGCAAGACTCTGTCTCAAAAGAAAAAAAAATGTGAGCATAATAAATAGTTGTTTTACACAATTAAATTTTAGGATGATTTTGTTATATAGCCATAGACAACCAGAAAAGTAAACATCTAAAATTGGACTTCATTGTGAACAATTATCTCATAGTTCACAATGTATTATTATGATGATTTGACAAAAAGAGGCATGAAGCTATCAAAGATTATATGTAATTTTCAAACTCACAGTATAGATTAAGATTTTTCAAATTATTTAATCAACAATAATTATACGCCTATGATACAGATTAATAAAATGCATTCGGAACAATGGGACAGGTGACTAGCTCCATATAGAATTATGAGGGAGTCTTGAGGTAATATTCTACTAAATTATTAAATATAAAAAATGCTCAATGCTTACAAGATCACAACGAAATAAGTACATTCATATATTACTGAGAACACTATAAACTATAGCCATCCTCCTAGTAATAAGACAAAACATAGCAAAATTAGTAAAGAAATTCATACCAATTTATCCAGTTATTCTCTTACTAAATATTTACCCCCAAAAATGAGTGAGAGAGAGAAGAGAGAGGTAATGAGATATTAATTACAGCATTATCTTTAGAAACAAACAATAGAAATGCCCAATAATAGGAGAGAAATAAGGTACATTTAAATAATGAATTATAGCCATTCAAATAATGATTACAAAAATTGTATAGAATTATGGATAAATGTCTGTGGTGTTTTAAGTGAAAGAATATAAGTAGCATGTACCCCATGACTGCGATTACAGAATATATATAGGCACAACGATTAGAGCTAGATGAGGAAACATTAGAAGGCAAAATGAACAGAATTGAGAGCTATCCAAGAAAAGTTTTACATATATGTGGTTTAAGTGACTTCAAATCAGTGGGGAAAGAATGAACTTACCAAAAAATTGTGTTAGCTGTCTATTGCACTCAACATTAAAAAGACAGAAGATAGACAGATTTTTAATTTTTTTTTCTCGAGACAAGACTCAGCCAGGGTGGAGTGCAGTGGCACCAGGTCTGCTCATTGCAACCTCTACTTCCCAGGCTCAAGTAATCCTCCCACTTGAGCCTCCCAAGCAGCTGGGACTACAGGTGTGCACCACCAGGCCTGGCTAATTTTTGTATTTTTAGTAGAGATGGGGTTTCACCATGTTTCCCTGGCTGCTCTTAAACTGATGGGCTCAAGAAACTGGCCTTCCTTGGCCTCCCAAAGTGCTGGGATTACAGGCACGAGCCACTGTGCCTGGCCCAGATAGATTTTTTTTCATCAGTCAAAACTATCTTTTTATAGATAGTTTGAGATACAAACCTAACTATATTTACTACAATTAATACAAAAGTAGATGTATAAATATAAAATGCAGAAGACTATTTTTATAATTTTTGGATAAGAAATACCTTAAACAAATCAGAAAACTAGAAACCAAAAAGGAAAGACCAACAGATTTGGCTATATTACTATATGAAGCTTGCTTCTGGTAAGTGATAACATAAACAAAAATAAAATAAAGATGACAGAAAGAAAATATTTATTACATATAAAAAAAGAGAAAAATAACCATACTATATAAAGAATGTCTACAAATCATAGGAAAAGCAATAACTCAGCAGAAGACATAAAAAGATATTTCATGGAAAAAATGCAATTATCCAATAATATGCAAATTAAAATACAGTAAACCTTGCTGCTATTAAGGAAGATAATTAAAATAGCAATGACACCATGTTTACTCAGCAAATAGAGAAAATGGATTTACAATAAGTAGTGTTTACAAGCATTCAAAGAAAGACACTCATATACTGTTGGAGGATGTATAATTTGGCACAGGTAGTATCTGTACAAATTTCTAATACGCTTTTTGATCCCACCATTGCACTTAACAGGATTCTAGCTTGGTAAAATATTCTAACTTGTGCATTAAGATGGGCATTTGGCTGGTCGCAGTGGCTCACGCTCGTAATCCTAGCATTTTGGGAGGCCGAGGCGGGTGGATCAACTGAGGTGAGGAGTTGGAGAACAGCTTGGCCACCATGGTGAAACCGCGTCTCTACTAAACATACAAAAATTAGCCAGGCATGGTAGCACATGCTTGTAATCCCAGCTATTTGGGAGGCTGAGGCAGGAGATTCACTTGAACCATGGTGGTGGAGGTTGCAGTGGAGATCGCACCACTTCACTCCAGCCTAGGTGAAAGAGTGAAACTCCAACTCAAAAAAAAAAAAAAAAACCATAAAAAAAAGAGATGAGTGTTCATTATAGACACACACACACACGCACACACACACACACACAAATACAAAGGAAATAGCTTAACTGTCCATTTTAAAATAATGCATGACTGCAGAGCTACTCAAGATCTCCAAGACATTTTGTTTGTGAAAACAAAATAAAGTTGTCCAGTAAAACATTTGATTACTATATATGTAGAAAAAAGTGTATGCCCTTAAATCCATGCATATAAATACTTATTAAAAGATCTTCAAGGACAAGTGTCAAACTAATAATCATGTTTACCTCTCAGAAAGGAAAATTAGTTCAGTTGAAGAAGGTGAGTATAAAGTGGAATTTCAGCATTCTACTTTATATATTTTGGTAAGTTTTTTACTACCAAGCACGTATTTGTATATTGAAAAGCAATGAAACTAAAAATGAAAGTCAAGAAGCAAATGTATTATAAAGGTACCTATAAATGATCTTTAATAACAATCGTTAGATAAAAGCATTATTATAAGCAATTTTCAAGCTCTTTTATAAACATGGTATTATCACACTTTATCTTCACAACAACCCTATGATGTACAGAAGTAGGTATATATTATTATTCTTATTTTGTAGTTGAAGAGGCATTCTTAGAGACATTAAATAATTTGCCATACTTTGTATTCTTGTATTTACTGAAAATGCAGCCTCTTTTTTCCTCATGAGAGAGAGGCAGATGTAATTAGTTTGTCTCATAACTGTGCTATATGAAAGTTCGAAAACACACACAGAGAGGCATCTGGCTACAGCCTTTTTTGCAGAGTTTGAAGATTTATAACAATACCATAGACTGAGAATTGTGAAGGAAACCAAGATAATTAGAACTATTTTAAGGTTATAATATAATCAAATAAAATATGAATGTACTTTACAAACAGTAAAATGCTATGCAAATAGAAGTCATTACAGTGGTCTCTGCTGAGTAGCAGATGGCTTAGCAGAACTAGAAACGCTGAGTAGAATTCCGGCTCTAATACTTCCCAAGCATGTAAATTTAGACCATTTAAGTTTTCTGAGTTTCTGTAAAATGTAGCTAATATTCTTTCTTCCCATCCCATATTCATACATTATGTGCATATAACCACACACACACACACATATAGGAATGTGAGAAATAAGTGAGATGATACATATAAAAGCATCTAGTACAGTACCTGGCAAGTTATACATGCTGTATGTATACTAGTTCTCTAGGAAATTCATTTTAAAAAAGAGACATAGAGCACAGGTCAGACCAAAGCAAAGCACAGCATTGAGCATTGCTAAAATGTTGGTGGTAACTGAAGACCCCAGTGCCTCTAATTGTTCCTGGTGACCTTGGAGTTATGTGAAAAAATATCAACAGGCTGAGCTATTTGAAATAATTTTTAAAGAAAAGCTGTCTTTGTGTTTGACTATGCTAATCTAATCATTTCAGACAATGATCTCTATGACTGTGATTGAATCTAGCAACTGTCACTTTTGCATTGAGTAAATGAATTTGTCTCAGTTTGATCACGGCTCCTAAACTACACAGCTGTGGACATGTTGCCTTCTTTCTTTGATTCATTAGAATTACTTTCATGTTCACGGTATTTTCATGACAGCTTGATATACTGCTTCAAGCACTGGTAAGTAGGTAAAGGATTTCCAGCATCTAGGGAAGGATGAATTTGCTCTGTAAGAGAACACATCTTGATGTACTGCTATTGAATCACCTGGAAAGTGTTGAATGAATAGTTGAGCTCTGGGACCTATTTTCAGTGTCTAATGTTGGGTATCTAACGTACATTACACTTAGGTGATATACAGAAAATAAATAAATATAAACATAAAATAATATATGATATATAAAATATGTTGTATATAAGATACATACATAAAGTTGCTTATACTTTCAAAATTATCTACTGCATTTCTACTCCAAGTTATGACAACAAATAAGAGATAACTACCTCTCCTTGAACTTAATTGAAGTTTGTGTTTTGAGCTGAAAACTAATCTAAAACCCACATCTTCGCTTAGGGTTGCAATCTCTTTGAAATATTCAGACTTGAGGATAAAATTGAGTCATGTTCAAAATGACTTGAAACTTCTTTTTGCTTCTTTCTCCCTTGCCATAGCCAGATGAGTCTGACATATCTTTGCTAACATCTTTTCTATTCTCATTAATGCTCTCACACCTCCTTTAAATCTTTGCTCAGAGGTGTCCTTCTTCAGGCCTAACTTGAATATCCTATTTTAAAATTTATATACGTACCCGGACTCATTTCCTTTATCCTTCTCTAATTGTTTCTTACATCACTTATCAACCGTTTCTTGTCCTATAATGCAAATATTTATTATATCTGTTGTTCATTATCTGTGGCTCTTAGCTAGTATGTAAACCCCGTAAAGGAATCTTGGCCGACAGGAATCTTGGCCGACTTTGCCTACTGGTATGTCTCAAGCATCTATAAGAGAGCTTGGCACAAAGTAGACATATATATATATATAAATGAATAAATATGTTTCATAGGTGCCTCTTTAGGAAAAAAAAATTTTTTTTTGAGACAGAGTCTCACTCTGTCACCCAGGCTAGAGTGCAATGGTGCGATCGTGACTCACTGCAACCTCACCCTTCTAGCCCAAGTAATCCTCCCACCTCAGCCTCTCGAGTAGCTGGGACCGCAGGCATGTACCACCATGTTGGGCTAATTTCTTTTTATTTTTTGTAAAGACGAGGTCTTACTACTTTACCCAGGCCGGTCTTGAACTCTGGGCTCAAGCAAGCCTCCTGCCTCAAATTCTCAAAGTGCTGGGATTATAGATGTGAGCAATGCTGGCCTCAAGAAGACTGTTGATCTGATTTGACAATGCTCATAAGAACATCATCTAATCACAAGGGAAAATGGTATTCATGGAGACTATGCTTTGGGTGAGTGAGTGACTTTCTGAAGAATATGTTTTCTTGGTAAAACGTGACTAAGTTTAGTTCTAAAATGTATATTCATTTCTTTGGAATGCTTTTACATTATTTGTGATTTATAATACCCTACTAGTTCAAAATATAGCATCTGTGTGGTTATGTGCAAAGAAAAAAAACTAGACACATTTTTTTGTATTACCTGTATAGAGCTCTTTGATCTCTGTGTTTAAATTTCAAAGACTGAACTCTAGAATCACAGTCCTATGTTCTTAGATGCTATTCCTATATTCCAAAGGTCTTAAGGCAAATAAAATACTGATTTTTTAAAATAAGACGTGAAGTTAGAGTAAATTTTAAAAAACAGTGACATGCTTAGCAGTAATTTGATGGCAGAGAAGAAACATCAACAATATGCTTCTTTTTTATCTCTCACATTTTAGGGTTACAGTTTCAAAATATGTAGACTTCACATAAGTGTTTCCTAGGCCAGCAACATTTACATAAGGTAAACTTGAATAGGAAAATTGAGGGGGAAAAAACAGAGAAGGGGTTGATTGTGAAGTGTTGCTCTTCAGCGTCATACACGATGTAATTTGTTTAATTAAACCCTTGAAATATAGCTTAAGATGTAATCAGTCAATTCTTTACTGAATGCAGAGTCATTAGGAATATCCAAACAAGCCTAAACTAATGCAATTTACTTAGAAAACAAAAACCCAAACTAAACAAGATAAACTAATTAAAGATTTTTAAGTTAATAACTCATGTTTGTTCTAGAATAAAGGAATTTGCTGGATAGTTACCCTCTTCATCTACACTGTATTTTGGTAAATATTTATTGAAACTCCCTTTTCCACAAAAGTTTTAAGGTGGATCAAACAAAAGCTACATGAAATTAAAAGAATAAAAGACCCAGAGCAAAGATTAGACCAATATGCCAATGTTAACAGAATCTTCAAATGTGGCCCTGAGCTTTCTGGCAACCATATATAAAATTAAACACACTATCAGTTATATCGTTCTCACTATCAGGAAGGAAGAAGCACATGAGTCGTTCAGATGAAATAGCTCTTCATAGCATTGAATTACACACAAAATTTCTTGCTGAAATTTTACATAAAAGATAGAGTAATATGTAAAATTACTTCATATTTTACATGACTGTTTCTTGTGATAATTTAAAAAATAAAAACAGAGGACACAATCCGAAATAAGTACAGGATCTTTTGGGAGCTAAACTTAGGGGTGGAAGTTAGGCTTCCTGGAGGAGCTGATACATGAAATAAATATGCGTAAATTATCTGGGTGAAGAATGGCAGGGAAGGGCATTGCAAGCACAGTAAACAGTACACCAATTCTTTGCTTTTCTAGTACACTGATGTTCAAATAGTTATGACATACTATTAGAATTCTGGTTCTTGTTTACATGAATAATTCAGTAAAAGATGCAGTCACTACCATTCTAAAAACCTTAAGTGAGAAATTCCATGTTAACCTAAATTTGGCTTGGTTCTCATGAGAAAAGATGGAAATTGGTGAAAACGACTTGTAGGTCACATAGTTTAACCTATATAATGTGCTTGCAGCTACCCGTCACACCCTTGCAACATCCCTAACACACAAAAAGGCTCTAAGATGGGATTAGGAAAGCATGAAGTCCTCAAAAGAGCAAATTGGATCCTTCTTTAGGTGGTAGAGCTTCAGGTGCAAGGAATATGAGGATTGCAAATGGGACTACATTGGAGCCTTCACAATCTTTTGATCTTCCATCCAACAACTCTAGAGAAATAACAAGAAAGGAAAATTTTCTAGATCACTCATTCCTATCTTTGGTAGCCAATTATAATGAAGATGATTTCTAGAATAAAGAAAGCATGAATAGATGGCTTAGAATGGCTCCATTTTGAGCTTGTGAGAAGAGCAAAAGATGGAGGTAAGGCTGACATCTTTTCAAGCCTGATTCAATAGAGTAGATGATGAAATGGAAATTTCAGGCTGATGCTCCAGTTATAGATAAAGAATATATACTTCTGGAGGATCCAAGATGGCTGATTATGAGCAGCTGAGGATTGCAGCTCCCAGTGAAGGTGCAGAGGCCCCCTGACCCCCATATATCCAACGAGTCACCTCACAAAGGAGAGCTCAGACTGACATCTAGCGGGTATTCTTCTGGGACAAAGATAGCAGAAGAAGAAACTGGCAGCAACCCTTACTGTTCTACAGCCGCTGCAGGTGATCCCCAGGCAAGCAGGGCCAGGAGTGGACCTCAGCAGTCCTATAGCAGAGGGGCCAGACTGTTACAAGGAAAACTAAGAAACAGAAACAAACAACTTCATCATCAACAAACTGGACATCCACTCAGAGACCCCATCTGAAAATCACCAACCACAAAGACCACACATAGATAAATCCACAAAGATGGGAAGAAACCAGCGCATAAAGGAGGAAAACACCTAAAACCAGAATGCCTCTCCTCCTACAAGGGATCACAACTCCTCACCAGCAAGGGAACAAGGCTGGATGGACAATGAGTGTGATGAAATGACAGAATCAGGCTTCACAAGGTGGGTAATAAGAAACTTCTGTGAGCTAAAAGAACATGTTCTAACCCAATGCAAAGAAACTAAGAACCTTGAAAAAAGATTTGACGAAATGCTAACAAGAATAACCAACTTAGAGAGGAATGTAAGTGAATTGATGGAGCTGAAAAACACAACGCAAGAACTTTGTGATGCATACACAAGTTCCAACAGCTGAATCGACTAAGCAGAAGAAAGGATATCAGAGGTCGAAGATCAACTCAATGAAATAAAACGAGAAAGCAAGAGTAGAGAAAAAAGGGTAAAAAGTAATGAACAAAGTCTCCAAGAAATATGGGACTATGTGAAAAGACCTAATCTACGTTTGATAGGTGTACCTGAATGTGACGGAGAGAATGAATCCAAGCTGGAAAATATTCTTGAGGATATTATCCAGGAGAACTTCCCCAACCTAGGAAGGCAGGCCAATATTCAAGTCCAGGAAATACAGAGAACACCACAAAGATATTCCTCAAGAAGAGCAACCCCAAGGCACATAATCGTCAGATTCACCAGGGTTGAAATGAAGGAGAAAATGCTAAGGGCAGCCAGAGAGAAAGGTCGGGTTACCCACAAAGAGAAGCCCATCAGACTCACAGCAGATCTCTCAGCAGAAACCCTACAAGCCAGAAGAGAGTGGGGGCCAATATTCAACATCCTTAAAGAAAAGAACTTTCAACCCAGAATTTCATATCCAGCCAAACTAAGCTTCATAAGTGAAGGAAAAATAAAATCCTTTGTGAACAAGCAAGTACTCAGAGATTTCATTACCACCAGGACTGCTTTACAAGAGCTCCTGAAAGAGGCACTAAACATAGAAAGGAACAACCAGTACCAGCCACACAAAAAACATACCAAATGGCAAATGGCAGCAACACAATGAAGAAACTGCATCAACTAACCGGCAAAACAGCCAGCTAGCATCAAAATGGCAGGATCAAATTCACACATAACAATATTAACCTTAAATGTAAATGGGCTAAATGCCCCAATCAAAAGACATAGACTGGCAAACTGGATAAAAAGCCAAAACCCGTCGGTGTGCTGTATCCAGGAAACCCATCTCACATGCAAAGATACACAAAGGCTCAAAATAAAGGGATGGAGGAAGA
>PVKV010017216.1:0-48379 GCA_004027835.1 Alouatta palliata
AGGGTCCCAATATATACTGTCAGCTTTCAAATACTGACGTCAACCTACATTGTTTCAACTTAGAACAGAAAGTTACAAAGTCACAGAAATCTGTCAAGGTAGATAAAATGCCAAGTCAATAGAGGAACAATACTAAAATCATAAACTAACCACAAAATGATGTAAAGCAAACAGGTGTTCATCTTTTTACCTATTGTGAGACAGTTTTATATTTAACAGGGTATCATTCTTTTAAAGGTTAGTCCCACCATAAATTTCAAGAGCTGTCATCTTAAAGAATCACATGAATAATCACAGGGTTCAAGCAGTACCTGGTGAATAGAGTCATAAAACAAATCCAAGACAGGAACCAAGATAAAACACAATGTCTTAGTAACACCACATAACCGTCACCAGGCCATTGTGTAAGCAACTAGAAGGTCAAAATAGTTCTTTTACTTTACTTCTCATCCTTAGTTCCTACTTTCCCATAGCTTGACTGCCTCCAGGGGTGGGAAATGCTTCTGGGGTCTAACTCCATTATGGCGGAGACACACTTGGGGGTCTCTACGCTGGAGCGACTCCCACATATGTGTCCATCAACTACTTGACTAGGTATCTATGTGTCTATCACCTATGAATCAAGGTATCCATGTGTCTATCTCCTACGTATCTAGGTATCTATGAGTCAGGCAAGTATGTATCTAGGTATCTATGTGTACATCACCAACGTATCACAGTATCCATGTTTCCAAAACATACGTATCTTGGTAGGTATGTGTCCATCACCATTGTATCTAGGTATCTACGTGACCATCACCTATGTATCTCAGTATCCTTGTGTCCATCTACTACTTGACTAAGTATCTATGTGTCCATCACATTTGAATCTAGGTATCTATGTGTCCATCACCTATGTATCTAAGTATATATGTGTCCATCAGCTACTTGACTAGGTATCTATCCCTCTATCACCTATGTATCTAGGTATCCATGTGACCAGCACCTTTGTACCTAGGTATTTTTGTGTCCATCATGTATGTATCTACGTATCAATGTGTCAATCACATATATATCTAAGTATCTATGTGTCCTCAACAACTTGACTAGGTATCCATGTGTCTGTCACCTATTTATCTAGGTATCTATGTGTCCAGCACCTACGTATCTCTGTATCTATGAGTCCAGCAAATACATATCTAGTTATCTATGTGTACATCACCTATGTATCACTGTATCCACGTGTCAAACACATACGTATCTTGGTAATCATGTGTCCATCACTTTTGTATCTAGGTATCTATGTGTCCATCAAATATGTATCTAAGTATCTATGTGTCCATCAACTACATGACTAGGTATCTTTGTGTATATCACCTTTGTATCTAGGTATCTATGTGCCCATCACCTACATGTCTACGTATCTATGAGTACAGCAAATGCATATCTAGGTGTCAGTGTGTACATCACCTATGTATCACTGTATCCATTTGTCCAACACATACGTATCTAGGTATCCATGTGTCTGCAACTTTGTATCTAGGTATCTATGTGTCGATCACCTATGTATGTAAGTATCTATGAGTCCATCAACTACTTGACTAGGTATCTATGTGTCTGTCACCTATGTATTAGGTATCTGTGTGTCTATCAACTACGAATCTAGGTGTCTATGAGTCCTGCATATATGTATGTAGGTATCTATGTGTACATCACCTATGAATCACGGTATCCATGTGTCCAACTCATACGAATCTTGGTAACCATGTGTCCATCACCTTTGTATCAATGTATCTATGTGTCCATCACCGATGTATCTAAGTATCTATGTGTGCATCCACTACTTGAATAGGTATGTATGTGTCTATCTCGTATGTATCTAGGTATCTATGAGTCTATCACCAATGTATCTAGGTATCTATGTGTCTATCCCCTATGTAACTAGGTATCTATGAGTCCAGCAAATCTGTATCTAGGGATCTATGTGTACATCACCTATGTATCACGGTATCCATGTGTCCAACACATACGTATCTTGGTAACTATGTGTCCATCACGTTTGTATCTAGGTATCTATGTGACTATCACCTACGTATATATGTATGTATGAGTCCAGCAAATACATATCTATGTATCTATGCATACATCACCTATGTATCATGATATCCATGTGTGCAACACCTACGTATCTTGGTAAGTGTGTGTCCATCACCTTTGTATCTAGGTATTTATGTGTGCATCACCTATATATCTAAGTATCAATGTGTCCATCAACTACTTGACTAGGTATCTATGTGTGTATCACCGATGTATCTAGGTTTCTATGCGTCTATCACCTACATATCAAATTATCTATGAGCCCAACAAATACGTATCTAAGTATCTATGTATACATCACCTACGTCTCACGGTATCCATGTGTCCAACACATACGTATCTTCGAAACTATGTGTCCATCACCTTTGTATCTAGGTATCTGTGTGTCCATCTCCTATGTATCTAAGTATCTATGTGTCCATCAACTACTTGACTACGTATCTATGTGTCTATCAGCTATGTATCTAGGTATCTATTTGTCTATCACCTACACATCTAGGTATCTAAGAGTCCAGCAAATATGTATCTAGGTATCTATGTGTACATCACCTACATATCACGGTATCCATGTGTCCAACACATATGTAACTTGGTAACTAGGTGTCCATCACGTTTGTATCTAGGTATCTACGTGTCTATCACTTATTTAAGTATCTATGTGTCCGTCAACTACTTGACTAGGTATCTATGTGTCTATCACCTATGTATCTAGGAATCTATGTGGTTATCACCTACGTATCTAGATATCTATTAGTCTAGCAAATATGTATCTAGGTATCTATGTGTACATCACCTACGTATCACAGTATCCATGTGTCCAACACATATGTAACTATGTGTCCATCACGTTTGTATCTAGGTATCTTTGTTACCATCACCTATGAATCTAAGTATCTATGTGTCCATCAACTACTTTTCTTGGTATCTATGTGTCTATCACCTATGTTTACAGTTATCTATGTGTCTATCACCTAAATGTCTAGGTATCTATGGATCCAGCAAATACGTATCTAGTTATCTGTGTGTACACCACCTATGTATCTCGGTATCCTTCTTTGCAACACATAGGTATCTCAGTAACTACGTGTTCATCACTTTGTAACTAGGTATATATGTGTCCATCACCTATGTATCTAAGTATCTATGTGTCCATAAACTACTTGACTAGGTAACTATGTGTCTATCACCTATGTATGTAGGTATCTATGTGTCTATCTCCTACTTATCTAGGTATCAATGAGTCCAGCAAACATGTATCTAGGTATCTATGCGTCCAGCAAATAAATATCTATGTATCTGTGTGTCCATCCAATACGTATCACTATATTCATGTGTCCAACACATACGTATCTTTGTAAATATGTGTACATCACTTTTGTATCCAGGTATCTATGTGTCCATCACCTATGTGTCTAAGTATATATGTGTTCACAAACTACTTGACTAAGTATTTACGTGTCTATCACCTATGTATCTAGGTATCAATGTGTCTATCAATTACCTATCCAGGTAGCTATGTGTCCAGAAAATACATCACTATGTATCTATGTGTCCATCATCTATGTATCACTGTATCCATGTGTCCAACAGATACGTATCTCGGTAACTATGTGTCCATCACCTTTGTATCTAGGTATCTATGTGTGCCTCACCTATGTATCTAAGTATCTGTGAGTCCAGCAACTACATGACTAGGTATCTATGTATCTGTCACCAATGTATCCAGGTATCTATGTGTCTATGTCCGATATATCTAGGTATCTGTGTCCAGCAATACATATATAGGTATCTATGTATCCATTCCCTATGTATCTAAATACCTATGTGTCCATCAACTACTTGACTAGTTATCTATGTGTCTATCACCTATGTATCTAGTTATCTATCTGTGTATCACCTATGTATCTTGGTATCTATGAGTCCAGCAAATAAAAATCTAGGTATCTATGTGTACAACACCTATGTATCACAGTATCCATGTGTCCAACACAAACGTATCTTGGTAACTTTGTGTCCATCACCTTTGTATTTATGTATCTATGTGTCCATCACCTATGTATCTAAGTATCTATGTGTCCATCAACTACTTGACTAGGTATCTATGTGTCCATCACCTAAGTATCACGGTTTCCATGAGTCCAACACATACGTATCTTGGTAATTATGTGTCCATCACTTTTATCCTGGAATCTATGTGTCCATCACCTATGTATCTAATTATCTATGTGTCCATCAACTAGTTGACTAGGTATCTATCGGTCTATCACCTATTTATCTAGGTATCTACGTGTACATCACCTACGTATCACGGTATCCATGTGCCCAACACATACGTATCATGGTAACTATATGTCCAAAAACTTTGTATCTAGGTATCTATGTGTCCATTAAATACGTATCTAAGTATTTATGTGTAAATCAACTTCTTGACTAGGTATCGAGGTGCCTATCTCCTATATATCTACGTATCTATGTGTCTATAACCTACATATCTAGGTATCTATGAGTCCAGCGAATACGTATCTAGGTATCTATGTACACATTTCGTGCTTATCACGGAATCCATGTGTCACACACGTACGTATCTTGGTAACTATGTGTCCATCACTTTTCTATCTACGTATCTATGTGTCCATCACCTACGTACCTAAGTATCAATGCATCCATTAGGTACTTGACTAGGTATCTATGTGTCTATCACCTATGTATCTAGGTATCTATGTGTCTATCAAGTACGTATGTAGGTTTCCATGAGTCCAGAAAATACTATCTAGGTATCTATATGTACATCACCTACGTATCATGGTATCCATGTGTCCAACACATACCTATCTTGGTAACTATGTGTCCATCACTGTTGTATCTACGTATCTATGTGTCCATCACCTATGTATCTAAGTAGCTATGTGTCCATCAACTACATGACGTGGTATCTATGTGTCTATTACCTATGTATCTAGGTATCTGTGTGTCTATCACCAACGTATCTGGGGATCTATGAGTCCAGCAAATACGTATCTTGGTATCTATGTGTACATCACCTTCCTATCACGGTATCCATGTGTCCCACACATACGTACCTTGGTAACTATGTGTCAATCACCTTTAAATATAGGAATCCATGTGTCCATCACCTACGTTTTTATATATCTATGTGTCCATAAACTACTTGACTAGGTATCCATGTTTCTATCTCCTATGTATCTAGGTATCTATGAGTCCAGTAAATACGTATCTAAGTATCTATGTGTACATCACCTACGTGTCACTGTTTCCCTCTGTCCAACACATATGTATCTTCGTAACCACGTCTCCATCACATTTGTATCTAGGTATCTATGTGTTCATCACCGATATATCTAAGTATATATGTCTCCATCAACTACTTGACAAGGTAGCTATGTGTCTATCACCTATGTATCTAGGTATCTATGTGCCTATCACCTATGCAAATACGTATCTAGGTATCCATGTGTACATAACCACCGTATCGCGATTTCCATGTGTCCAACACATACGTATCTTGGTAACTATGTGTCCATCCCGTTTTTATCAAGAAATCTATCTGTCCATCACATAAGTGTCTAAGTATCCATATTTACATCAAATACTTGACTAGGAATTTATGTGTCTATCAAATATGTATCTATTTAGCTATGTGTCTATCACCTAGTTTTCTAGGTATCTATGAGTCCAGCAAATAAGTATTTAGGTATGTATGTGTATATCACATACGTATCACGGTATGCATGTGTCAAACACATACGTATCTTGGTAACTATGTGTTCATCACCTTTGTATCTAGGTATCTATGTGTACATCACCTACGTATCTAAGTATCTAAGTGTCCATGAACTACTTCAATAGATATCTATGTGTCTATCACCTATGTATCTAGGTATCTATGTGTACATCACCTACGTATCACGGTATCAATGTGTCCAACACATACGTTACTTGGTAACTATGTGCCCAACACGTTTGTATCTAGGTATCTTTGTTACCATCACCTATGTATCTAAGTATCTATGTGTCCATCAACTACTTGACTAGGTATTAATCTGTCTATTACCTACGTATCTGGGTATCTGTGTGTCTATCCCCTACGTATCTAAGGATATATGAGTCCAGCAAATACGTACCTAGGTATCTATGTGTACATCACTTATATATCACGGTATCCATGTGTAACACGCATATGTATCTTCGTAACAATGTGTCCATCACCTTTTAATCTAGGTATCCATGTGTCCATCACCTATGTATTTAAATATCTATGTGTCCATATACTACTTGACCAAGTATCTATGTGTCTATCCCCTATGTATTTACATATCCATGTGTCTATCTCCTGTGTATCTAGGTATCTATGAGTCCAGCAAATACATATCTAAGTATCTACATGTACATCACCTATGTATCACGGTTTCCCTGTGTCCAACCCATACGTATCTTGGTAACTATGTGTCCATCACCTTTGTACCTAGGTATCTATGTGTCCATCACCAGTGTATCTACGTATCAATGTGTCCTTCAAATACTTGACTAGGTATCTATGTGTCTGTCACCTATGTGTCTAAATATCTATGTGTCTATCACCTACGTATCTAGGTATCTATGGGTCCAGCAAATACGTGTCTAAGTATCTATGTGTACATCACCCACGTATCACGGTATCCATGTGTCCAACACATATGTGTCTTGGTTACTATGTGTCCATCACCTTTGCATCAAGGTATCTATGTGTCCATCACTTATGTATCTAAGTATCTATGTGTCCTTCAACTACTTGACTAGGTATCTGCGTGTCTATCACCTATGTATCTAGGAATCTATATTTCTATGACCTACATATCTATGTATCTATGTGTCCAGCAAAAACGTATCTAGCTATTTATGTGTACATCACCTGCGTGTCACGGTATTTATGTATTGAACACATTTGTATCTTGTAACTTTATGTCCATCACCTTTGTATCTAGGTATCTGTGTTTCCAGCACCTATGTATCTAAGTATCTCTGTGTTCATCAACTACTAGACTAGGTATCTATGTGTCTATCCCCTTTGTATTTACATATCCATGTGTCTATCACCTATGTATCTAGGTATCTATGAGTCCAGCAAATACGTATCTAGGTATCTATGTGTACACCACCTACGTGTCATGGTATCCATGTGTCCAACACATTCGTATCTTGGTAATTATATGTCCATCACTTTTGTATCTAGGTATTTATGTGTCCATCACCTGTGTATCTAATTATCTATGTGTACATCAACCACCTGACTAAGGATCTATGTGTCTATCTATTATGCATCTCGGTATCTATATTTCTATCAGCTACGTGTCTAAGTTTCTATGAGTTCAGCAAATACATATCTAGGTATCTATGTGTACATCACCTTTGTATCACAGTATCCATGAGTCCAACACATATGTATCTTGGTACCTATATGTCCATCACCTATTTATCTAGGTGTCTATGTGTCCAGCACCTATGTTCCTAGGTATCTATGTGTCTATCACCTATGTATCTAGGTATCTATGAGTCCAACAAAAATGTATCTCGGTATCTATGTTTACATCACCTACGTATCACAGTATCCAAGTATCCAACACATACGTATCTTGGTAACTATGTGTCCATCACCTCTGTTTCTTGGTATATATGTGTCGATTACCTATGTGTCTAAGTATCCATGTGTCCACAAACTACTTGACTAGGTATCTAAGTGTCTATCACCTATGTATCTATATATCTACTATTCCAGCAAATATGTATCTAGGTATCTATGTGTACATCACCTACGTTTCTCGGTGTCCATGTGTCCAACACATACATATCTTGGTAACTATATGTCCATCACCTTTTTATCTGGGTATCTGTGTGTCCAGCACCTATGTGTCTAAGTATATATGTGTCCATCAACTACTTGACTAGGTATCTATGTGTTGATCCCCTATGTATTTTCATATCCATGTGTCTATCTCCTTTGTATCTAGGTATCTATGAGTAGAGCAAATACGTATCTAAGTATCTATGTGTACGTCACCTATGTATCACGGTTTTCCTGTGACCAACACATACTTATCTTGGTAACTATGTGTAACTCCCCATTTTATCTACATATCTATGTGTCCATCACCTATGTATCTAAGTATCTATGTGTCCATCAACTACTTGACTAGGTATCTATGTGTCTATCACTTATGTTTCTAGGTATCTATGTGTCTATCCCCTACATATCTAAGTATCTATGAATCTAGCAAGTAAGTATCTCGGTATCTATGTGTACATCACCTACATATCACAGTATCCATGTGTCCAACACATACATATCTTGGTAACTATGTGTCCATCACCTCTGTTTCTTGGTATATATGTGTCGATCACCTATGTATCTAAGTATCTATGTGTCCTTCAACTACTTGACTATGTATCTGTGTGTCTATCACCTACATATCTAGGTATCTATATTTCTATTACCTACGTATCTATGTATCTATGTGTCCAGCCAAAACTTATCTAGGTATCTACGTGTACATCACCTGCGTGTCACGATATTTATGTGTCGAACACATACCTATCTTGGTAACTTTATGTCCATCACCTTTGTATCTACGTGTCTATGTGTCCAGCACTTATGTATCTAAGTATCTCTGTGTCCATCAACTACTAGACTAGGTATCTATGTGTCTATCACCTATGTATCTAGGTATCTATGAAACCAGCAAATACGTATCTAGGTATCTATGTGTACATCACCTACGTATCATGGTATCCATGTGTCCAACACATATGTATCTTGGTAACTGTGTTTCCATCACATTTTTATGTAGGTATTTGTGCGTCCATCACCAATGTATCAAGATATCTATGTGTCCATCACCTATGTATCCCTGTTTCTATGTGACCATCAACTACTTGACTAGTTATCTATGTATCCCTCACCTTTGTATCTAGGTATTAATGTGTCCATCACCTATGTATCTAGCTATCTATGCGTCCATCACCTATATATCTAAGTATCTAGGTGTCCATCAACTACTTCACTAGTTATCTTTGTGTCTATCACCTATATATCTAGGTATCTATGTGTCTATCACCTACGTATCCAGGTATCTATGAATCAAGCAAATACATATCAAGGTATCTATTGTACATCAATTATGTACCACGGTATCCATGTGTCCAACACATACGTATCTTGTTAACTATGTTTCCATTTTCTTTTATATCTTGATATATATGTGTCCATCACGTATGCCTCTATGTATCTATGTGTCCATCCACTACTTGACTAGGTATCTATGTGTCTATAACCTATGTATCTAAGTATCTATGTGTCTATAACCTACGTATCTTGGTATCTATGGGTCCAGCAAATATGTATCTAGGTATCTATGTGAACACAACCTATGTATCACGGCATCCATGTGTCCAACACATACGTATCTTGGTAACTATGTGTCCATCTCCTTTATATCTAGGTATCTATGTGTCCATCCCATATGAATCTACGTATCTATGTGTCCATCACCTGCTTGACTAGGTATCTATGTGTCTATCACCTATGTATCTACGTATCTATGTGTCTATCACCTACGTATCAAAGTATCTATGAGTCCAGCAAATACGTGTCTAGGTATCTATGTGTACATCACTTTCGTATCATGGTATCCATGTGTCCAACACCTACGTATCTTGGTAACTATGTGTCCATAACCTTCGTATGTAGATATTTATGTGTCCATCAACTATATATCCAGGTACCTATGTGTCTATCACCTACTTATCTAGATATCTATGAGTCCAGCAAATACGTGTCTAGATATCTATGTGTACATCACCTAGGTTTCATGGTATCCATGTTTCCAACACCTACGTATCTTGGTAACTATGTGTCCATCACCTTTGTGTCTAGGTATTTATGTGTCCATCACCTATATATCTATTTATCTATGTGTACATCACCTATGTAATTAAGTATTTTTGTGTCCATCATCTACTTGACTAGGTATCTATGTGCCTATCACCGATGCATCTAAGTATCTATGCGTCTATCACCTACGTAAGTAGGTGTTTATGTGTCCAGCAAATAAGTATCTAGGTATCTATGTGTACATCATCTAAGTATCACGGTATCCATGTGTCCAACACATACATATCTCTGTAACTATGTGCCCATCACTTTTCAATCTATGTATCTATGTGTCCATCACCTATGTATCTAAGTATCCATGTGTCCATCAAATACTTGACTAGGTATCTATGTGTCTGTCTCCTATGTATCTAAGTATCTATGTGTCCTTGAACTACTTGACTAGGTATCTATGTGTCCATCACCTATATATCTAGGTATCTATGTGTCCATCACCTATGTATCTAGGTATCTATGAGTCCAGCAAATATGTATCTAGGTATCTATGTGTACATTACTTATGTATCACGGTATCCATGTGCCCAACACATACGTATATTGGTAACTATATGTCCATCACATTCGTATCTTGGTAAATATGTGTCCATCACCTATGTGTCTAAGTGTCTATGTGTCCATCAACTGTTTGACTAGGTACCTATGTGTCTATCACCTATGTATATATGTACCTATGTGTCTATCACCTACATATCTAGGTATCCATGTGTCCAGGAAATACGTATCCACATATCTATGTGTACATTACTTACGTATCACGGTATCCATGTGTCCAACACATATGTATCTTGGTAATTATGTGTCAATCACTTTTGTATCTATGTTTCTATGTGTCCATCACCTATGTATCTAAGTATTTATGTGTCCGTCAAATACTTGACTAGGTATCTATGTGTCTGTCTCCTATGTATCTAGGTATCTATGTGTCTATCACCTATGGATCTAGGTGTCTATGAATCCAGCAGATACGTATCTAAGTATCTATGTGTACATCACTTTTGTATCACGGTATCCAAGTGTCCAACACATACGTATCTTGGTGACTATGTGTCAATCACCTTTGAATCTAGGTATTTATGTGTCCAGCACCTATGTATCTAGGTATCTATGTGTCCATCACATATATATCTAAGTAACTATGTTTCCCTCAAATACTTGACTATGTATCTATGTGTCTATCACCTATGTATCTACGTATCTATGTGTCTATCACCTTCATATCTACGTATCCATGAGTCCTGGAAATATCTATCTACGTATCTATGTGTACATCACCTATGTATCACTGTATCCATGTGTCCATCACATCCGTATCTTGGTAACCGTGTGTGGATCACCTTTGTATTTAGGTATCTATGTGTACATCACATATGCATGTAAGTATCTATGTGTCCATCAACTACTTGACCAGGTATCTATGTGTCTATCACCTATGAATCTACATATCTATGTGTCTATCACCTATGTATCTAGGTATCTATGAGTCCAGCAAATACGTATCCAGGTATCTATGTGTACATCACCTACATATCACGGTATCCAAGTGTCCAACACATATGTACCTTGGTAAGTATGTGTCCATCACTTTTGTATCTAGCTATCTGTATGATCTTCACCAAAGTATCTAAGTATCTATGTGTCCATCAACTACTTGACTTCTTATCTGTGTGTCTATTGCCTATGTATCTTGGTATGTATGTGTCTATCACCTATGTATCTAGGTATCTATGAGTCCAGCAAAGATGTATCTAGGTATCTATGTGTAGATCACCTACGTATCATGGTATGCATGTGCCCAACACATATGTATCTTGGTAACTATATGTCCATCACCTTTGTATCTAGTTATTTATGTGTCCATCACCTACGTATCTAGGTATCTATGTGTCCATCACCTATGTATCTAAGTTTCTACGTGTCCATCAACTACTTGACTAGGTATCTGTGTGTCCCTCACCGTTGTATCTAGGTTTTATGTGTCCATCACCTATATATTTAAGTATGTATGTATCCATCACCTATATATCTAAGTATATATGTGTCCATCAACTACTTGACTAAGTATCTATGTGTCTATCACCTACGTATCTAGTTATCTATGAGTCCAGCAAATACTTATCTATTATCTGTGTGTACATCACCTATGTATGACTGTATCCATGTTTCCAACACATAAGTATCTTGGTAACCAAGTGTCCATCACCTTTGTATCTAGGTATCTATGTGTTGATCACCTATGTATGTATGTACCTATGTGTCCATCAACTACTTGACTAGGTATTTATGTGTCTATCACCTATGTATCTAGGAACCTTTGTGCCCATCCATTCTGTATCTATGTATCTATGTGTATATCAACTATGTATCTAAGTATGTATGTGTCCATGAACTACTTCGGTAGGTATCTTTATGTCTATCACCTATGTTTCTAGGTATCTATGAGTCCATCACCTACATATCTAGGTATCTATGAGTCCAGCAAATACGCATCTAGGTATCTATATGTCCATCACTTATGTATCTAAGTATCTATGTGTACATCAACTACTTGACAAGGTATCAATGTGACTATCACCTAGGAATCTAAATATATATGTGCCTATTTCCTATGTATCTAGGTATTTATGAGTCCAGCAAATACGTATCTAGGTATGTATGTGTACATGTCCTACATATCATGGTATCCATGTTCCCAACACTTAAGTATCTTGGTAACTATGTGTCCGTCACGTATGTATCTAGGTATATATATGTCCATCACCTATGTATTTAAGTATCTATGTATGAATCAAATACTTGACTAGGTATCTGTGTGTCTATCACCTATGAATCTATGTATCTATGTGTCTATCACCGTAAGTATCACGGTATCCATGGGTCCAATGCATAAGCATCTTGGTAAATATGTGTCCATCAACTACTTGACTACGTATCTATGTGTCTATCAAATATGTATCTAGGTATCTATGTGTCTATCCCCTTTGTATCTATGTATCTATGAGTCCAGCAAATACATATCTAGGTATGTATGTGTACATCACCAACGTATCTCGGTATCCTTTTGTATAACACACACGTATCTTGGTAACTATGTGTCCATCAAATTTGTATCTAGGTATCTACGTGTCCGTCAGCTACTTGTCCTGGTATCTATGTGTCCATGTCCTATGTATCTAGGTATCTATGTGTCTATCTCCTACGTATCTAGGTATCCATGAGTCCAGCAAATACGTATCTAGCTATCTATGTGTACATCACCTACGTATCACAGTATCCATCTGTCCATCACATACATATCTTGGTAATATGTGTCCTTCACCCTTGTATCTAGGTATCTATGTGTCCATCACCTATGTATCTAAGCATCTGTTTGTCCATCAACTACTTGATTAAGTATGTATGTGTCCATAACATATGTATGAAGGTATCTATGTCTGTCGCCAACGTATCTAGGTATCTATGCATCAAGCAAATACGTATGTAGGTATCTATGTTTATGTCACGTACGTATCATGGTATCCATGTGTCCAACACATACGAATCATGGTAACTATGTGTCCATCACTTTGTATCTAGGTATCTACGTGTCCGTCATCTATTTGTCCAAGTATCTATGTGTCTATGACCTATGTTTCTAGGCATCTATGTGTGTATCACCTACTTATCTAGGTATCTATGAGTCCAGCAAATACGTATCTAGGTATCTATGTGTACATCACCTACGTATCACGGTATCCATGTTTCCAACACATATATTTCTTGGTAACTATGTGTCCGTCATCTTTGTATCTAGGTATATATGTATCCATCACCTATTTATCTAAGTATCTATCTGTTAATCAACTCCTTGGCAAGATATCAATGTGTCTATCACCTACATATCTATTGATCTATGAGTACAGCATATATGTATCTAGGTATCTATGTGTACATCACCTATGTATATCATTATCCATGTGTACAACACATACTTATCTAGGTAACGATGTGTCCATCACATTTGCATCTAGGTATCCATGTGTTCATCACGTATTTAAATATCTATGTGTCCATCAACTACTTGACTAGGTATCTATGTGTCTCTCACCTATATATCTTTGTATCCAAGTGTCTATCAAATACGTATCTAGGTATCTATGAGACCAGCAAATACGTATCTAGGTATCTATGTGTACATCACCTATGTATCTTGGTACTGTGTGTCCATCACCCTTGTATCTAAGTATCTATGTGTCCATCACCTATGTATCTAAGTATCTATTTGTCCATCAACTAGTTGATTAGGTATCTATGTGTCTATAAACTATGTATCTAGGTATTCATGTGTCTGTCGCCTATGTATCTAGGAATCTATGCATCCAACAAATACGTATCTAGGTATCTATGTGTATATCACATACGTATCATGGTATCCATGTGTCCAACATATTCGAATCTTGGTAACTATGTGTCCGTCACCTTTCTATCTACGTATCTATGTGTCCGTCAACTACTTGTGCAGGTATCTTTGTGTCTATGACCTATGTGTCTATGTATCTATGTGTCTATCTCCTACATATCTAGGTATCTATGAGTTCAGCAAATACATATCTAGGTATCTATGTGTGCATCGCCTACGTATCACGGTATCCATGTGTCCATCATATATGTATCTTGGTACTATGTGTCCATCACCCTTGTATCTAGGTATTTATGTGTCCATCACCTATGTATCTAAGTATCTATGTGTCCATGAAATACTTGATTAGGAATCTATGTGTCTATGACATATATAGCTAGGTATCTATGTGTCTATCACATATGTATCCAATTATCTAAGTGACAATCAACTACTTCACTAGGTATATACGTGTCTGTCACCCATGTATCTAGGTATCTATGTGTCTATCACCTACCTATCTAGGTATCTATGGGACCAGTAAATAGCTATCTAGGTATCTATGTATACATCAACTATGTATCACGGTACCCGTGTTTCCAACACATATGTATCTTGGTAACTATGTGTCCGTCATCTTTGTATCTAGGTATATATGTATCCATCACCTATGTATCTAAGTATCTATGTGTTAATCAACTACTCGACTAGATATCTATGTGTCTATCACCTATGTATCTATTGATCTCGGAGTCCAGCATATACGTATCCAGATATCTATATGTACGTCACCTACGTATCACTGTATCCATGTGTCCAACACATACGTATCCTGGTAACTATGTGTCCATCACATTTGTATCTTGATATCTATGTGTCCATGACCAATGTATCTACGTATCTATGTGTCTATCACCTATGTATCTAGGTATTTATGAGTCCAGCAAACACATATCAAGGTATCTATGTGTACATCACCTACGTATCATGGTATCCCTGTGTCCAAAACGTACATGTCTTGGTAATTATGTGTCCATCACCATTGTATCTAGGTGTCTCTGTGTCCATCACCTATGAATCTAAGTATCTATGTGTTCATCAACTACTTGAATACTTATCAATGTGTCTATCACCTAAGTATCTAGGTATCTATGAGTCCAGCAAATACGTATCTTGGTATCTATGTGTACATCAAATATGTATCATGGTATCCATGTGTCAATTACATAGGTATCTTCGTACTATGTCTCCATCACCCTTGTATTTAGGTATCTATGTGTCCATCACCTATGTATCTAAGTATCTATGTGTCCATCAACCACTTGACTAGGAATCTATGTGTCTATCACACATATACCTAGGTATCTATGTGTCTATTACATATGTATCCAAGTATCTAAGTGAAAATGAACTACTGCACTAGGTATCTACGTGTCTGCCACCCATGTATCTACGTATCTATGTGTCTATCACCTACGTGTCTAGGTATCTATGGGTCCAGCAAATACCTATCTAGGTATCTATGTATACATCACCGATGTATCATGATATCCATGTTTCCAACACATATGTATCTTGGTAGCTATGTGTCCGTGATCTTTGTATCTAGGTATATATGTATCCATCACTTATGTATCTAAGTATCTATGTGTTAATCAACTACTTGACAAGGTATCTATGTGTCCATCACCTACATATTTAAATATCTACGTGTCCATAAACTACTTGACAAGGTACCTATGTTTCTATAGCCTATATATTTACATGTCCATGTGTCTATCTCCTATGTATCTAGGTATCTATGCATCCAGCAAATACGTATGTAGGTATCTATGTCTACATCACCTATGTATCACGGTTTCCCTGTGTCCAACACATACGTATCTTGGTAACCATGTCTCCATCACCTTTATATGTAGGTATGTATGTGTTCATCACTGATGTATCTAAGTATATATGTGTCCATTAACTACTTGACTAGGTAGCTATGTGTCTATCATGTATGTATCTAGGTATCTATGTGTCTATCACCTACGTATCTAGGTATCTATTAGTCCAGCAAATACGTATCTACATATCTATGTGTATGTCACCTGTGTATCACGGTATGCATGTGTGCAACACATACGAATCATGGTAACTATGTGTACAACACATTTGTATCTAGGTAACTATGTATCCATCACCTATGTATCTATGTATCCATGTGTCCATCAACTACTTGACTAGGTATCAATGTGTCTATCATCTATGTATCTAGGTATCTATGAGTCTAGCACATATGTATCAAGTTATCTATGTGTACATCACCTATGTATTATGGTATCCATGTGTCCGACACATACGTATCTTGGTAACTATGTGTCCATCACCATTGTGTCTAACTACCTATGTGTCCAGCACCTATGTATCTAAGTATCTATGTGTCCATCAACTACTTGACTCGGTATTTATGTGTCTATCAATTATGTATCTAGGTATCTATGTGTCTATCACCTACATATCTAGGTATCTATGAGTCCAGCAAACACGTATCTAGGTATGTATGTGTACATCACCAACGTATCTCAGTATCCATGAGTATAACACATATGTATCCTGGTACCTATGGTCCATCACCTTTGTATCTAGGTATCCACGTGTCCGTAAACTACTTGTCCAGGTATCTATGTGTCCATGACCTACGTATCTGGGTATCTATGTGTCTACCACCTACGTATCACGGTATCCATCTGTCCATCACATACGTATCTTGGTACTATGTGTCCATCACCCTTGTATCTAGCTATCTATGTGTCCAACCCCTATGTATCTAAGTATCTATTTGTCCATCAACTACTTGATTAGGTATCTATGTGTCTATAACCTAAGTATCTAGGTACCTATGTGTCTGTCACCTATGTATCTAGGTATCTAGGCATCCAGCAAATATGTATCTAGGTATCTATGTGTATATCACAAACGTATCATGGTATCCATGTGTCCAACACATACGAATCTTGGTAACTATGTGTTCATCACCTTTGTATCTAGGTATCTACGTGTCTGGCAACGACTTGTCCAGGTATCTATGTGTCTATGACCTGTGTATCTAGGTATCTATGTGTCTATCACCTACATATCTAGGTATCTATGAGTCCAGCAAATGCATATCTAGGTATCTATGTGTACATAATCTATGTATCACGGTATCCATGTGACCATCACATACGTATCTTGGTACTATGTGTCCATCACCCTTGTATCTAGGTATCTATGTGTCCATCACCTATGTATCTAAGTATCTATGTGTCCATCAACTACTTGACTAGGAATCAATGTGTCTATCACACATATACCTAGGTATCTATGTGTCTATGACATATGTATACAAGTATCTAAGTGACAATCAACTACTTCACTAGGTGTCTACGTGTCTGTCACCCATGTATCTATGTATCTCTGTTTCTATCACCTACGTATCTTGGTATCTATGGGTCAAGCAAATACCTATCTAGGTATGTATGTATACATCACCTACGTATCACGGTATCCATGTTTCCAACACATATGTATCTTGGTAACTATGTGTCCATCATCTTTGTATCTAGGTACATATATATCTATCACCTATGTATCTAAGTATATATGTGTGAATTAACTACTTGACTACTTATCTATGTGTCTATCACCTATGTGTCTATTGTTCTATTAGTCCAGCATATACGTATCTAGGTATCTATGTGTACATCTCCTACGTATCACGGTATCCATGTGTCCAACACATATGTATCTTGGTAAATATGTGTCCATCACCTTTGTATCTAAGTATCTATGTGTCCATCACCTATGAATTTAAGTATCTATGTTTCATCAACTATGTATCTTATTATCTATTTGTCTATCACCTATGTATCTATGTATCTATGTGTCTATCTCCTATGTATCTAGGTATGTATGAGTCCAGCAAATACGTATCTAGGTATCTATGTGTACCTCACCTACGTATCACTGTATCCATGTGTCCAACACATAGGTATCTTGGTATCTCTGTGACAATCGCCTCTGTTTCTATGTATCTATGTGTCTATCACCTATCTATCTAAGTATCTATATGTCCATCAACTGCTTGACTATGTATCGATGTGTCTATCACCTATGTATCAAGGTATCTATGTGTCTATTACCCATGTATCTAGGTATCTATGAGTCCAGCAAATACGTATCTAGGTATCTGCATGTGCATCACCTACGTATCACCATATCCATGTGTCCAAAACATTCGCATCTTGGTAAATATGTGTCCATCACCTTGGTATTTAGGTATCTATGTGTCCATCACCTATATATCTAAGTATCTATGTGTCCTTCAATTACTTGACTAGGTATCTGTGTGTCTATCACCTATGTATCTAGGTATCTATGTGTCTATCACCTACATATCTATGTATCTGTGAGACCACCAAATACGTATCTATGTATCTATGTGTATAACAAATACTTATGACGGTATCCATGTATCCAACACATACGTATGTTAGTAAATATGTGAACATCACCATTTTATCTAGGTAACTATGTGTCCATCACCTTTGTATCTTGGTATCTATGTGTCCATCACCTATGTATCTATGTCCCTAAATTACTTGACTACGTATCTATGTGTCTATCACTTATGTATCCACCTATATACGTGTCTATGACTTATGTATCTAGGTATATATGAGTCTAGCAAATACGTATCAAGATATCTAGGTGTACATCACCTACATATCATGGTATCCATGTGACCAACACATACGTATCTTAGTAACTATGTGTCCATCACATTGAATCTAGGTATCTATGTGTCCGTCTCCTATGTATCTCAGTGGCTATGTGTCCATCATCTACTTAACTACGTATCTATGTGTCTATCATCTATGTATCTAGGTATCTAAGTGTCTATAACCTACGTTTCTAAGTATCTATGAGTCCAGCAAATACATATCTAGGTATCTGTGTGTACATCAAATACGTATCACGGTATCCATGTGTCCAACACATACGTATGTCGGTATCCAAGTGTCCAACACAAACGTATCTTGGTACCTATGTGTCCATCAACTTTATATCTAGTTATCTATGTGACCATCACCTATGTATCTAAGTATCTATGTGTCCATCAACTAGGTGACTAGGTATCTGAGTGTCTATCACCTATTTATCTAGGTATCTACGTGTCTATCACCTACATATCTCGGTAACTATGAGTTCAGCAAATACATATCTGGGTATCTATGTGTACATCACCTAGGAATCATGGTATCCATGTGTCCAACACATACATATCTTCGTCACAATGTGTCCATCACCTTTGTGTCTAGGTATCTATGTGTCCATCACCTATGTATCTAAGTATCTATATGTCCATCACCTATGTATGTAAGTATCTATGTGTATATCAAATATGTATCTAAGTACTATGTGTACATCAACTACTTGACTAGGTATCAATGTGCCTATCACCTATGTATCTCAGTATCTATGTGTCTATCTCCTACGTATCTAGGTATCTATGAGACCAGCAAATACATATCTAGGTATCTGTGTGTATGTCACCTACGTATAGTGGTATCCATGTGTCCAACACATGCGTATATGGGTATCCTTGCAACCATCACCTTTGTATCTAGTTATCTATGTGTCTATCACCTATGTATCAAGGTATCTATTTGTCCATCACTTATGTATTTAAGTATCTATGTGTCCATCAATTACTTGACTAGGTATCTATGTGTCTATCAGCTATGTATCTAGGTATCTATGTTTCTAGCACCTACGTATCTGGGTACCTATGTGTCCAGCAAATACGAATCTATGTATCTATGTGTACATCACCTACATATCACGGTATCCATGTGTCCAAAACATACGTATCTTAGTAACTATGTGTCCATCACCTATGTTTCTTGGTATCTATGTGTCCATCACCAATGTATCTAAGTATCTATGTTGTCCATCAATTATTGACTGGGTATCTATGTGTCTATCTCCTGTGTTTCTAGGTATCTATGTGTCTATCACCAACGATTCTAGGTATCTATGAGTCCAGCAAATACATATCTAGGTATCTATGTGTACATCAAGTAAGTATCATGGTATCCATGGGTCCAACACATACGCATCTTGGTAAATATGTGTCCATCACTTTTGTATCCAGGTATCTGTGTGTCCATCCCCTATGTATCTAAGTTTCAATGTGTAAATCAACTACTTACTAGGTATCTATATGTCTGTCACCTATGTATCTATGTGTCTATAACCTTCGTATCTATGTATCTATGAGTCCAGCAAATACATATCTAGGTATGTATGTGTACATCACCAATGTATCTCGGTATCCATGCGTATAACACATATGTGTTTTGGTAACTATGTGTCCATCAAATTTGTATCTTGGTATCTACGTGTCTGTCAGCTACTTGTCCAGGTACCTATGTGTCCATGACCTATGTACCTAGGTATCTATGTGTCTATCAAATACGTATCTAGGTATCTATGAGTCCAGCAAATACGTATCTAGGTATCTATGTGTACATCACCTTCGTATCTATGTATCTATGAGTCCAGCAAATACATATCTAGGTATCTATGTGTACATCACCAACGTATCTCGGTATCCATGTGTATAACACATATGTATCTTGGTAACTATGTGTCCATCAAATTTGTATCTAGGTATCTACGTATCCGTCAGCTACTTGTCCAGGTACCTATGTGTCCATGACCTATGTACCTAGGTATCTATGTGTCTATCAAATACGTATCTAGGTATCTATGAGTCCAGCAAATACGTATCTAGGTATCTATGTGTACATCACCTACGTATCACGATATCCATGTGTCCATCACATACGTATCTTGGTAATATGTGTCCTTCACCCTTGTATTTAGGTATCTATGTGTCCATCACCTATGTATCTAAGCATCTATTTGTCCATCAACTACTTGATTAGGTATGTATGTGTCTATAACCTATGTATCAAGGTATCTATGTTTCTGTCGCCTACGTATCTAGGAATCTATGCGTCCAGCAAATAAGTATCTAGGTATCTATGTGTATGTCACACACGTATCATGGTATCCATGTGTCCAACACATACGAATCTTAGTAACTTTGTGTCTATCACCTTTGTATCTAGGCATCTGCATGTTCGTCATCTACTTGTCCAGGTATCTATGTGTCTATGACCTATGTATCTAGGCATCTATGTGTCTATCACCTACGTATCTAGGTATCTATGAGTCCAGCAAATACGTATCTAGGTATCTATGTGTACATCACCTATGTATCACGGTATCCATGTGTCCATCACATATTTATCTTCGTACTATGTCTCCATCACCCTCGTATCTAGGTATCTATGTGTCCATTACCTGTGTTTCTAAGTATCTATGTGTCCATCAACTACTTGACTAGGAATCTATGTGTCTATCACACATATACCTGGATATCTATGTGTCTATAACATATTTATCCAAGTATCTAAGTGACAATCAACTACTTCACTAGGTATCTACGTATCTGTCACCCATGTATGTAGGTATCTATGTGTCTATCACCTACGTATCTAGGTATCTATGGGTTCAGCAAATACCTATCTAGGTATCTATGTATACATCACCTATGTATCACGGTATCCATGTTTCCAACACATATGTATCTTGGTAACTATGTGTCCGTCATCTTTGTATCTAGGTATATATGTATCCATCACCTATATATCTAAGTTTTTATGTGTTAATCAACTACTTGACTAGTTATCTATGTGTCTATCACCTATGTATCTATTGATCTATGAGTCCAGCATATACGTATCTAGGTATCTTTCTGTACATCACCTATGTATCACATTATCCATGTGTACAACACTTACGTATCTTGGTAACGATGTGTCCATCACATTTGCATCTAGGTATCCATGTGTTCATCACCTACATATTTAAATATCTATGTGTCCATCAACTACTTGACTAGGTATCTATGTGTCTATCACCTATATATCTGTGTATCCAAGTGTCTATCACCTATGTACCTAGGTATCTATGAGACCAGCAAATACGTATCTAGGTATCTAGGAGAACATCACCTACGTATCTTGGTACTGTGTGTCCATCACCCTTGTATCTAGGTATATGTGTCCATCACCTATGTATATTAGTATCTATTTGTCCATCAAATACTTGATTACGTATCTATGTGTCTATAACTTATGTATCTAGGTATTTATGTGTCTGTTGCCTACGTATCTAGGTATTATGCGTCCAACAAATACGTATCTAGGTATCTATGTGTATATCACATACGTATCATGGTATCCATGTGTCCAACACATATGAATCTTGGTAAATATGTGTCCATCACCTTTGTATCTAGGTATCTACGTGTCCGTCAACTACTTGTCCAGATACCTTTGTGTCTATGACCTATGTATCTATGTGTCTATTACCTACGTATCTAGGTATCTATGAGTCCAGCAAATACGTATCTAGGTATCTATGTGTATATCACCTACGTATCTTGGTACTGTGTGTCCATCACCCTTGTATCTAGTTATCTATGTGTCCATCACCTATGTATCTAAGTATCTATTTGTCCATCAACTCCTTGATTAGGTATCTATGCGTCTATAACCTATGTATCTAGGTATTTATGTGTCTGTTGCCTACGTATCTAGGTATTATGCGTCCAACAAATACGTATCTAGGTATCTATGTGTATATCACATACGTATCATGGTATCCATGTGTCCGACACATACGTATCTTGGTAACTGTGTGTCCATCACCATTGTGTCTAAAAATCTATGTGTAGAGCAACTATGTATCTAAGTATCTATGTGTCCATCAACTACTTGACTCGGTATTTATGTGTCTATCAATTATGTATCTAGGTATCTGTGTGTCTATCTCCTACGTATCTAGGTATCTGTGAGTCCAGCAAATACGTACCTAGGTATGTATGTGTACATCACCAATGTATCTCGGTATCCTTGTGAATAACACATACGTATCTTGGTAACTATGGTCCATCACCTTTGTATCTAGGTATCTACGTGTCTGTAAACTACTTGTCCAGGTATCTATGTGTCCATGACCTATGTATCTAGGTATCTAAGTGTCTACCACCTACGTATCACGGTATCCATCTGTCCATCACATAAGTATCTTGGTACTATGTGTCCACCACCCTTGTATCTAGCTATCTATGTGTCCATCCCCTATGTATCTAAGTATCTATTTGTCCATCAACTACTTGATTAGGTATCTATGTGTCTATAACCTATGTATCTAGGTATCTATGTGTCTGTCACATATGTATCTAGGAATCTAGGCGTCAGGCAAATACGTATCTAGGTATCTATGTGTATATCACAAACGTATCATGGTATCCATGTGTTCAACACATACGAATCTTGGTATTACTTTTGTATCTAGGTATCTACGTGTCCGTCAACTACTTGTCCAGGTATCTATGTGTCTATGACCTATGTATCTAGGTATCTATGTGTCTATCACCTACATATGTAGGTATCAATGAGTCCAGCAAATACGTATCTAGGTATCTCTGTGTACATAACCTATGTATCACGGTATCCATGTGACCATCACATACGTATCTTGGTACTATGTGTCCATCACCCTTGTATCTAGGTATCTATGTGTCCATCACCTATGTATCTAAGTATCTATGTGTCCATCAACTACTTGACTAGGAATCTATGTGTCTATCACACATATACCTAGGTATCTATGTGTCTCTCACATATGTATCCAAGTATCTAAGTGACAATCAACTACTTCACTAGGTGTCTACGTGTCTGTCACCCATGTATCTAGGTATCTCTGTTTCTATCACCTACGTATCTTGGTATCTATGGGTCCAGCAAATACCTATCTAGTTATCTATGTATACATCACCTACATATCACGGTGTCCATGTTTCCAACTCATATGTATCTTGGTAACTATGTGTCCGTCATCTTTATATCTAGGTATATATATATCCATCACCTATGTATCTAAGTATATATGTGTGAATTAACTACTTGATTACTTATCTATGTGTCTATCACCTACGTGTCTGTTGATCTATTTGTCCAGCATATACGTATCTACGTATCTATGTGTACATCTCCTACATATCACGGTATCCATGTGTCCAACACATACGTATCTTGGTAACTATGTGTCCATCACCTTTGTGTCTACGTATCTATGTGTCCATCACCTATGAATTTAAGTAACCATGTATCATCAACTATGTATCTTATTATCTATTTGTCTATCACCTATGTATCTATGTGTCTATCTCCTATGAATCTAGGTATGTATGAGTACAGCAAATATGTATCTAGGTGTCTACGTGTACGTCACCTACGTATCACGGCATCCATGTGTCCAACACATAAGTATCTTGGTAACTCTGTTACAATCACCTCTGTTTCTAGGTATCTATGTGTTCATCACCTATCTATCTAAGTATCTATATGTCCATCAACTGCTTGACTATGTATCTATGTGTCTATCACCTATGTATCAAGGTATCGATGTGTCTATCACCCATGTATCTAGGTATCTATGAGTCCAGCAAATACGTATCTAGGTATCTGCGTGTGCGTCACCTACGTATCACCGTATCCATGTGTCCAAAACATTCGCATCTTGGTAACTATGTGTCCATCACCTTGGTATTTAGGTATCTATGTGTCCATCACCTTGGTATTTACGTATCTATGTGTCCATCCCCTATATATCTAAGTATCTATGTGTCCTTCAATTACTTGACTAGGAATCTGTTTGTCTATCACCTAAGTATTTAGGTATCTATGTGTCTATCACCTACGTATCTTGGTATCTGTGAGAAAAGCAAATATGTATCTATGTATCTATGTGTATAACAAATACTTATGACGGTATACATGTGTCCAACACATACATATCTTAGTAAATATGTGAATATCACCATTTTATCTAGGTAACTATGTGTCCATCACCTTTGTATCTTGGTATCTATGTGTCCATCACCTATGTATCTATGTCCCTAAATTACTTACTACGTATCTATGTGTCTATCACTTATGTATCCAGGTATATACGTGTCTATAAATTATGTATCTAGGTATATATGAGTCCAGTAAATACGCATCAAGGTATCTAGGTGTACATCACCTACGTATCACGGTATCCATGTGTCCAACACATACATATCTTAGTAACTATGTGTCCATCACGTTGAATCTAGGTATCTATGTGTCCGTCTCCTATGTATCTCAGGGTCTATGTGTCCATCATCTACTTAACTACGTATCTATGTGTCTATCACCTATGTATCTAGGTATCTAAGTGTCTATAACCTACGTTTCTATGTATCTATGCGTCCAGCAAATACATATCTAGGTATCTGTGTGAACATCACCTACGTATCACGGTATCCATGTGCCAACACATACATATATCGGTATCCAAGTGTCCAACACATAGGTATCTTGGTACCTATGTGTCCATCAACTTTATATCTAGGTATCTATGTGACCATCACCTATGTATCTAAGTATCTATGTGTCCATCATCTACGTGACTTGGTATCTAAGTGTCTATAACCTATTTATCTAGGTATCTACGTGTCTTTCACGTATGTATCTAACTATCTATGTGTACATCAAATACTTGACTAGGTATCCATGTTTCTATCACTTATGTATCCAGGTATCTATGTGTCTATCACCTATGTATTTAGGTATCTGTGAGTCCAGCAAATACATATCTAGGTATGTATGTGTACATCACCAACGTATCTCGGTATCCTTGTGTATAACACATACATATCTTGGTAACTATGTGTCCATCAAATTTGTATCTAGGTATCTACGTGTCCGTCAGCTACTTGTCCAGGTATCTATGTGTCCATGTCCTATGTATCTAGGTATCAATGTGTCTATCACCTACGTATCTAGGTATCTATGAGTCCAGCAAATACGTATCTAGGTATCTATGTGTACATCACCTACGTAACACAGTATCCATCTGTCCATCACATACTTATCTTTTTAATATGTGTCCTTCACCCTTGTATCTGGGTATCTATGTGTCCATCACCTATGTGTATAAGCATCTATTTGTCCATCAACTACTTGATTAGGTATGTATGTGTCTATAACCTATGTATGAAGGTATCTACATGTCTGTCGCCTACGTATCTAGGTATCTATGCGTCTAGCAAATATGTATCTAGGTATCTATGTTTATGTCACATACGTATCATGGTATCCATGTGTCCAACAAATACGAATCTTGGTAACTATGTGTCCATGACCTTTGTATCTAGGTATCTACGTGTCCGTCATCTATTTGTCCAGGTATCTATGTGTCTATGACCTATGTATCTAGGCATCTATGTGTGTATCACCTATGTATCTAGGTATCTATGAGTCCAGCAAATACGTATCTAGGTATCTATGTGTACATCACCTACGTATCATGGAATCCATGTTTCCAACACATATGTATCTTGGTAACTATGTGTCCGTTATCTTTGTATCTAGGTATATATGTATCCATCGCCTATGTGTCTAAGTATCTATGTGTTAATCAACTACTTGACTAGTTATCTATGTGTCTTTCTCCTACATATCTATTGATCTCGGATTCCAGCATATACGTTTCTAGGTATCTATATGTACATCACCTACGTAACACAGTATCCATGTGTCCAACATATATGTATCCTGGTAAGTACGTGTCCATTACATTTGTATCTAGATATCTATGTGTCCGTGACCTATGTATCTACGTATCTCTGTGTCTATCACCTACGTATCTAGGTATTTATGAGCCCAGCAAACAAATATCAAGGTATCTATGTGTACATCACATACGTATCATGGTATCCCTGTGACCAAATCATGCGTATCTTGGTAATTATGTGTCCATCACCTTTGTATCCAGGTGTCTATGTGTTCATCACCTATGTATCTAAGTACCTATGTGTTCATCAACTACTTGACTAGGTATTAATGTGTCTATCACGTACATATCTAGGTATCTATGAGTCCAGCAAATACGTATCTCGGTATCTATGCGTACATCACCTACGTATCACTGATCCATAGGTCCAACACATACATATCTTGGTAACTGTTTGTCCATCACCATTGTATCTACGTATCTATGTGTCCATCACCTATGAATTTAAGTATCTATGTGTCATCAACTATGTATCTTATTATCTATTTGTGTATCACCTATGTATCTATGTATCTATGTGTCTATTGCTATGTATCTAGGTATGTATGAGTCCAGGAAATACGTATCTAGGTATCTCTGTGTACGTCACCTACGTAAATCCATATCCATGTGTCCAACACACAAGTATCTTGGTAACTATGTGACAATCGCCTCTGTTTCTAGGTATCTATGCGTTCATCTCCTATGTATCTAAGTATCTATGTGTCCATCAACTGCTTGACTATGTATCTATCTATCACCTATGTATCTAGGTATCTATGAGTCCAGCAAATACGTATCTAGGTATCTACGTGTGCATCACCTACATATCACCGTATCTATGTGTCCAAAACATTCGTATCTTGGTAACAATGTGTTTGTCACATTGGTATCTAGGTATCCATGTGTCCATCACCTATATATCTTAGTATCTATGTGTCCATCAATTACTTGACTAGGTATCTGTGTGTCTATCACCTATGTATCTAGGTATCTATATGTCTATCACCTACATATCTAGGTATCTGGGAGACCAGCAAATACGTATCTAGGTATCTATGTGTACAACAAATACTTATGACGCTATCCATATGTCCAAAATATACGTATCTTGGTAATAATGTGAACATCACGTCTTTATCAAGGTAACTAAGTGTCCATCACCTTTGTATCCTGGTATCTATGTGTCCATCACCTATGTATCTTTGTAACTCAATTACTTGACTACCTATCTATGCGTCTATCATTTATGTATCTAGGTATATACGTGTCTATATCCTATGTATCTTGGAATATATCTGTCCAGCAAATACGTATCAAGATATCTAGGTGTACATCACCTACGTATCATGGTATCCATATGTCCAACACATATGTATCTTGGTAACTATTTGTCCATCACATTGTATCTAGGTATCTATGTGTCCATCACCTATGTATCTCAGTATCTATGGGTCCATCATCTACTTGACTAGGTATCTATGTGTCTATCACCTATGTATCTAAGTGTCTATCACGTAGGTTTCTAAGTATCTATGAGTCCAGCAAATACGTATCTAGGTATCTATGCGTACATCACATATGTATCACGGTATCCTTGTGTTGAACACACACGTATCTTGGTAACTTTATGTCCATCACCTTTGTATCTAGGTATCTATGTGTCTAGCACCTATGTATCTAAGTATCTCTGTGTCCATCAACTACTAGGCTAGGTATCTATGTGTCTATCACCTATGTATCGAGGTATCTATGAGTCCAGCAAATACGTATCTAGGTAACTATGTGTACACCACCTACGTGTCATGGTATCCATGTTTCCAACACATACGTATCTTGGTAACTATGTGTCGATCACCTTTGTGTCTAGGTATCTATGTGTCCATCACCTATGTATCTAAGCATCTATGTGTACATCGACTACCTAACCAGGGATCTATGTGTCTATCAATCATGTATCTAGGTATCTATGTGTCTATCACCTACGTATCTAGGTGTCTATGAGACCAGCAAATACGTATCTAGGTATCTATGTGTACATCACCTTCGTATCACAGTATCCATGTGTCTAACACATACGTATCTTGGTAACTATGTGTCCATTATTTTGTATCTAGGTATCTATATGTCTATCACCTGTGTATCTTAGTATCTATGTGTCCATCAACTTCTTGACTAGGTATCTATGTGTCTATCACCTACGTATCTAGGTATCTATGTGTCTATCACCTATGTATCTAGGTATCTATGATTCCAACAGATACATGTCTAGGTATCTATGTGTATGTCACCTACGTATCATGGTATCCATGTGCCAACACATGTGTATCTTGGTAACTATGTTTCTAGTATCTAGGTATTTATGTGTCCATCAGTTATATATCTAAGTATGTGTCCAGCAACTACTTGACTAGGTATCTATGTGTCTATCACATATGTATCTTGGTATCTATGTGTCTATCACGTACATATCCAGGTATCTATGATTCAAGCAAATATGTATCTAGGTATCTATATGTACATCACCTACGTATCATGGTATTTATGTGTCCAACACCTGCGTATCTTGGTAACTACGTGTCCATCACCTGTGTATATAGGTATTTATATGTCTATCACCTATGTACCTAGGTATCTATGTGTACAACAACTACGTGTCACTGTATCCATGTGTCCAACACATACGTATCTTGGTAGCTATGTGTCCATCACCTTTGTATCTAGGTATCTATGTGTCCATTAATTATGTATATATGTGTACATCAACTACCTAAGTATCTTTGTGTCTATCAATTATATATCTAGGTATCTATGTGTCTGTCACCTACATATCTAGGGATCTATGAGTCCAGCAAATACCTATCTTGGTATTGATGTGTACATCACCTACGTATCATGGTATCTTTCTGTCCAACACATACGTATCTAGGTAACTATTGTTCCATCAAAATTGTCACCTGGTATATATGTTTCCATCACCTACATATCTAAGTATCTATGTGTCCATCAAGTACTTGACTAGGTATCTATTTTTCTATTACCTATGTATCTAGTTATCTATGTGTCTATCACCTACGTATCTATGTATCTATCAGTCCAGCAAATACGTATCTAGGTATCTAGTGTACATCACCTACCGATCACGGTGTCCATGTGTACAACCCTTAAGTATCTTGGTAAATATGTGTCTATCAACTTTGTATCTAGGTATCTATGTGTCCATCACCTATGTATCTAAGTACCTATGTGTCCATCAACTACTTGACTAGGTATCTATGTGTCTATAACATGTTTCTAGGTATCTTTGTGTCTATCACCTATGTATCAAGGTATGTATGAATCCAGCAAATACGTATCTAATTATCTATGTTTACATCACCTACGTATCACGGTATCCATGTGTCCAACACATACGTATTTTGGTAACTATGTGTCCATCACCTTTGTATCTAGGCATCTACGTGTCCATCAACTACTTTTCTAGGTATCTATGCGTCTATCACCTATGCATCTTGGTATGTGTCTATCACTTACGTATGTAGGTATCTATGAGTTCAGCAATTACTTATGTAAGTATATATGTGTACATCACTTACGTATCACGGTATCCATGTGTCCAACACATACGTACCCTGGTAACTATGTGTCCATCAATTTGTATCTAGGTATGTATATGTCCATCACCTGTGTATCTTACTATCTATGTGTCCATCAACTACTTGACTAGGTATCTATGTGTCTGTCAACTATGTATCTATGTATCTGTGTGTCTATCACCTACGTTTCTAGGTATCTATGAGTCCAGCAAATACGTATCTAGGTATCTATGCATACATCACATATGTATCACGGTATCCATGTGTCCAACTCATACGTACTCTTGGTAACTGTGTGTCCATATCCAATGTATCTAGCTATCTATGTGTCGACCACCTATGTATCTAAGTAACTATGTTTCCTTCAAGTACTTGACTAGGTATCTATGTGTCTATGCCCTTTGTATCTAGGTATCTAAGTGTCTATCACCTGCGTTTCTACGTATGTATAAGTCCAGCAAATACGTATCTAGGTATCTATGTATACATCTCCTACGTTTAACGGTATCCATGTGTCCATCACATATGTATCTTGGTAACTATGTTTCCAGTACCTTTGTATCTAGGTATCTATGTGTCAATCACATTTGTATCTAAGTATCTATGTGTCCATCAACTACTTGACTTGGTATCTATGTGTCTATCACTTCTGTATCTAGGTATCTATATGTCCATCACCTACGTATCTAGGGATCTATGAGTCCAGCAAATACATATCTAGCTATCTATGTGTACATCAACTACATATCATGGTATCCATGTGTCCAACATATACGTATCATGTTAATGATGTGTCCATCACTTTTGTATCTAGGTATCCATCTGTCCATCATCTATGTATTTAAATATCAATGTGTGCATCAACTACTTGACTAGGTATCTATGTGTCTATCACCTATGTATCTATGTATCCATGTGTCTATCCCCTATGTAGCTTGGTATCTATGAGTCCAGCAAATACGTATCTAGGTATCTATGTGTACACCACCTAAGTGTCACTGTATCCATGTGTCCAACACATACGTATCTTGGTATCTATGTGCCCATCACCTTTGTATCTAGGTATCTATGTGTCCATTACCTATGTATCTAAGTACCTATGTGTACATCAACTACCTGACTAGGTATCTTTGTGTCTATCGAATATGTATCTGGGTATCTATGTGTCTATCCCGTTCATATCTAGGGATCTATGAGGCCAGCAAATACCTATCTTGGAATCTATGTGTACATCAACTACGTATCACGGTATCATTGTGTCCAACAAATACGTATCTTTGTAACTATGTGTCCATCACCATTGTATCTAGGTATCCATGTGTACATCACCTACGTATTTAAATATCTATGTGCCATTAACTACTTGACTAGGTATCTATGTGTCTATCCCCTATGTATCTACGTATCCATGTGTCTATCTACTATGTATCTAGGTATCTGAGAGTCCAGCAAATATGTATCTAGATATCTGTGTGTACATCACCTATGAATCACAGTATCCCTGTGTCCAACACATACGTATCTTGGTAACCATGTCTCCATCACCTTTGTATCTAGGTATCTATGTGTTCGTTACCGATGTGTCTAAGTATATATGTGTCCATCAACTACTTGACTAGGCAGTCTATCACCCATGATCTAGGTATCCATGTCTCTATCACCTACGTATCTAGGTATCTATGAGTCCAGCAAATACGTATCTAGGTATCTATGTGTACATCACCTACGTATCACAGTATCCATGTGTGCAACAAACAGGAATCTTCGTAACTATGCGTACATCACATTTCTATCTAGCTATCTATGTGTCCATCACCTATGTATCTAAGTATTTACGTGTGCATCAACTACTTGACTAGGTATCCATGTGTCTATCCCCTATGTATCTGTGTATCTATGTGTCTATCACCTATGTATCTAGGTATATATGAGTCCATTAAATACGTATCTAGGTATCTATGTGTTCATAAATTACGTATCACAGTTTCCATGTGTCCAAAACATACGTATCTTGGTAACTATGTGTCCATCACCATTATATCTAGGTATCTATGTGTCAATCACCAAAGGATCTAAGTATGAATGTGTCCTTCAAATACTTCACTATGTATCTATGTGTCTATCATCTATGTATATAGATATCTATGTGTCTATGACCTACGTATCTTGGTATTTTTGAGTACAGCAAATACATATCTAGGTATCTATATGTATATCAATTGTGTATCACGGTATCCATGTGTCCAACACTTACGTATCTTGGTAACTATGTGTCCCTCACGTTTGTATCTAGGTATCTATGTGTCCGTCACCTATGTTTCTAAGTATCTATGTTTCCTTCAACTACTTGACTAGGTATCTATGTGTCTACCACCTTCGTATCTAGGTATCAAAGTTTCTATGGCCTACGTATCTATGCATCTATGAGTCTAGCATAAACATATCTACGTATCCATGTGTACATCACCTACGTCTCACGGTATCCATGTGTCGAACACATACATATCTTGGTAACTTTATGTCCATCACCTTTGTATCTAGGTATCTATGTGTACAGCTCCTATGTATTTAAGTTTCTCTGTGTCCATCAACTACTAGACTAGGTATCTATGTGTCTATCACCTATGTATCTAGGTATCTATGAGTCCAGCAAATACATATCTAGGTAACCAAGTGTACACCACCTACGTGTCATGGTATCCATCTGTCCAACACACACGTATCTTGGTAACTATGTGTTGATCACATTTGTATCTAGGTATCTATGTGTCCATCACCTATGTATCTAAGTATCTATGTGTACGTCAACTACCTGACTAGGAATCTATGTGACTCTCAATTATGTATCTAGGTATCTATATGTCTACCACCTACGTATCTAGGTATCTATGAGTCCAGCAAGTACGTATCTAGGCATCTATGTGTACATCAGCTACGTATCATGGTATCCATGTGTCCAACACATACATATCTTGGTAACTACGTGTCCATTGATTTTTATCTAGGTATCTATATGTCTATCACCTGTGTATCGTAGCATCTATGTGTCCATGAACTACTTCACTAGGTATCTATGTGTCTATCAACTATGTATCTATGTATCCGTGTGTCTATCACCTACGTATCTAGGTTTCTATGAGTCCAGCAAATGTGTACCTAGGTATTTTTCTGTACATCACCTACGTATCATGATATCCATGTTTCCAACACATACGTTTCTTGTAACTATGTGTCCATCACCTTTGTATCTGTGTATCTATGTGTCCAGGACCTATGTATCTAAGTATCTATGCGTCCATCAAATACAAGACTAGATATCTATGTGTCTATCACCTTTGTATCTAGCTATCTATGTGTCTATCACATATGTATCTAGGTATCGATGAGTCCAGCAAATACGAATCTAGGTATCTATGTGTACACCACCTACGTGTCACTGTATCCATGTATCCAACACATACGTATCTTGGTTGCTATGTGTCCACCACCTTTGTATCTAGGTATCTATGTGTACATTACCTATGTATCTAAGTATCTATGTGTACATCAACTACCTGACTAGGTATTTTTGTGTCTATCAATTATGTATCTAGATGTCTTTGTGTCTATCCCCTACATATCTTGGGATCTATGAGTCCAGCAACTACCTGTCATGGTATCTATGTGTACATCACTTATGTATCACGGTATCCATGTGTCCAACACATATGTATCTTGGTAGCTATGTGTCCATCACCTTTGTATCTAGGTATCCATGTGTACATCACCTACGTATTTCAGTATCTATGTGTCCATAAACTACTTGATTATGTATCTATGTGTCTTTCCCCTATGTATCTAGGTATCCATGTGTCTATCTCCTATGTATCTAGGTATCTATGAGTCCAGAAAATACGTATCTAGATATCTGTGTGTACATCACCTATGTATCATGGTATTTCTGTGTCCAACACATATGTATCTTGGTAACCATGTCTCCATCACTTTTGTATCTAGGTATCTATGTGTTCGTTACCGATATCTCTAAGTATATATGTGTCCATCAACTACTTGACTAGGTAGCTATGTGTCTATCAACCATGTATCTAGGTCTCCATGTAGCTATCACCTACATATCTAGGTATCTATGAGGCCAGGAAATACGTATGTAGGTATCTACGTGTCCATCACCTTTGTATCTAAGTATTTATGTGTACATCAACTACTCAATAGGTATCTATGTGTCTATCACCTACGTATCCAGGTATCTATGTGTCTATCACCTATGTATCTAGGTATCGATGAGTCCAGCAAATGCGTATCTAGGGATCTATGTGTATATCACCTATGTATCACGGTTTGCCTGTTTCCAGCACATACGTATCTTGGTAACTACATGTCCAACACATTTGTATCTACATATCCATGTGTACATCACATATGTATCTAAGTATCTATATGTCCATCAACTACTTGACTAGGTATCTATGAGTCTATCACCTATGCATATAGGTATCTATGTGCCTATCACCTACATATCTAGGTATCTATTTGTCCAGCAAATACGTATATTGGTATCTGTGTGTACATCAACATCACCTGCGTATCACGGTATCCATGTGTTCAACACAAAAGTATCTTGGTAACTATGTGTATCTAGGTATCTAAGTACCTTTGTATCTAGGTATCTAGGTGTCCATCACCTATGTATCTAAGTATGCATGTGTCCATCAACTACTTGACTAGGTATCTATGTGTCTATCACCTATTTATCTAGGTATCTATGTGTCGATCAGCTACATATCTTGGTAACTATGAGTTCAGCAAATACATATCTAGGTATCTATGTGTACATCACCTAGGAATCACAGTATTCATTTGTCCAACACATACATAACTTCGTAACAATGTGTCCATCACCTTTGTGTCTAAGTGTATATGTGTCCATCACCTATGTATCTATGTGTCCATCAACTATGTATCTAAGTATCTATGTGTCCATCAGATATGTATCTATGTATCTGTGTCTATCAACTACTTGATTAGGTATCTATGTTTCTATCACCTATGTATCTCGGTATCTATGTGTCTATCACCTACGTATCTAGGTATCTATGTGACAAGCAAATACGTATCTAGGTATCTGTGTGTATATCAATTACGTATAATGGTATCCATGTGTCCAACTCATGCATATATTGGTATCCTTGCATCCATCACATTTGTATCTAGTTATTTATGTGTCCATCACCAATGTATGTAGGTATCTATGTGTCCATCCCTTACGTATCTAAGTATCTATGGGTTCATCAACTACTTGACTAGGTATCTATGTGTCTATTAGTTATGTATCTAGGTATCTATGTTTCTATCACCTACGTATCCACGTACATATGACTCCATCAAATACGAATCTATGTATCTATGTGTACATCACCTAAGTACCACGGTATCCATGTGTCCAACACATACGTATCTTATTAACTATGTGTCCATCACCTATGTTTCTCAGTATTTATGTGTCCTTCACCTATGTATCTAAGTATCTATGTGTCCATCAACTATTGACTGGATATCTATGTGTCTATCTCCTGTGTATCTAGGTATCTATGTGTTTATCACCAACGAATCTAAGTATTTATGAGTCCAGCAAATACATATCTACGAATCTATGTGTACATCAAGTAAGTATCACTGTATCCATGGGTCCAACACATACACATCTTGGTAAATATGTGTCCATCCCTTTTGTATCCAGGTATCTGTGTGTCCATCCCCAATGTATCTAAGTATCAATGTGTCCATCAACTACTTGACTAGGTATCTATGTGTCTATCAACTATGTATCTAGGTATCTATGTGTCTATCACCTACGTATGTAGGTATCTATGAGTCCAGCAAATATGTATCTAGGTATCTATGTGTACATCAACTATGTATTACGGTATCCATGTGTCCGACACATATGTATCTTGGTAACTATGTGTCCATCACCATTGTGTCTAAGTATCTACGTGTCCAGCACCTATGTATCTAAGAATCTATGTTTCCATCAACTACTTGACTTGGTATTTATGTGTCTATCAATTATGTATCTAGGTATCTATGTTTCTATCACCTATGTATCTAGGTATCTATGAGTCCAGCAAATATGTATCTAGGTGTGTATGTGTACATCACCAACGTATCTCGGTATCCTTGTGTATAACACATACGTATCTTGGTAACTATGGGTCCATCACCTTTGTATCTAGGTATCTACGTGTCCGTAAACTACTTGTCCAGGTATCTATGTGCCCATGACCTATGCATCTAGGTATCTATGTGTCTACCACCTACGTATATAGGTATCTATGAGTCCAGCAAATACATATCTAGGTATCTATGTGTACATCACCTACGTATCACGGTATCCATCAGTCCATCACATAGGTATCTTGGTACTATGTTTCAATCACCCTTGTATCTAGGAATCTATGTGTCCATCACCTGTGTATCTAAGTATCTATTTGTCCATCAACAATTTGATTAGGTATCTATGTGTCTATAACCTATGTATCTAGCTATCTATGTGTCTGTTGCCTACGTATCTAGGTATCTAGGCATCCAGGAAATACGTATCTAGGTATCTATGTGTATATCACAAATGTATCATGGTATCCATGTGTCCAACACATACGAATCTTGGTAACTGTGTGTCCATCAACTTTGTATCTAGGTATCTACCTGTCCGTCAACTACTTGTCCAGGTATCTATGTGTCTATGACCTATGTATCTTGGTATGTATGTGTCTATCACCTACGTATCTAGGTATCAATGAGTCCAGCAAATACGTACCTAGGTACCTATGTGTACATCCCCTACGTATCACAGTATCCATGTGTCCAACACATACGTATCTTGGTAACTATGTGTCCATCACCTTTGTATCTAAGTATCTATGTGTCCATCACTTTAGTATCTAGGTATCTACGTGTATATCACCTATGTATTTAAGTATTTATGTGTCCATGAACTACTTGACTAGGTATCTATGTGTCTATCACCTATGTATCTAGGTATCCATGATTCCAGCAAAAACGTATCTAGGTATCTATGTGTACATCAGCTACGTATCATGGTATCCATGTGTCCAACACATAATTATCTTGGTAACTATGTGTCCTTCACCTTTGTATCTAGGTATTTGTGTGTCCATCACTTATGTGTTTAAGTATCTATGTGTCCATCACTTATATATTTAAGTATCTATGTGTCCATCAACTACTAGACTAGGTATCTATGTGTCTATCTCCTATGTATCTAGGTATCTATGTGTCTATCACCAATGTATCTAGGTATCTATGAGTACAGCAAATACGTATCTAGGTATCTATGTGTACATCACCTATGTATCACTGTATACATGTGTTCAAGACATACGTATTTGGTAACTATGTGTCCATCACATTTGCATCCAGGTATCTGTGTGTCCATAACTTATGTATCTAGGTATCTATGTGTCTATCTCCTATGTATCTAGGTATGTATGAGTCCAGCTAATACGTATGTAGTTATCTATGTGTCCATCACCTATGTATCTAAGTATCTATGTGTCCATCACCTATGAATCTAAGTATCTATGTGTCCTTCAACTACTTGACTAGGTATCTATGTTTCTATCACCTATGTATCTTGGTATCTATGTGTCTATCACATACATATCAAGGTATCTTTGTGTTCATCAAATACGTATCAATGTATCTATCTGTACATCACCTACGTATCACGGTATCCATGTGTCCAACACATACGTATCTTGGTAACTATGTGCCCATCACCTTTGTATCTAGGTATCTATGTGCCCATCAACTACTTGACTAGGTATCAATGTGTCTGTCACCTCTGTATCTAGGTATCTATGTGTCTATCACCTACGTATCTACATATCTATGAGTCCAGCAAGTAGCTATCTAGGTATCTATGTGTACATCACCTATGTATCACGGTATCCATGTGTCCAACATATGCGTATCTTGGTAACTATGTGTTCATCACATTTGTATCTAAGTATCTCTGTGTCCATTCCCTATGTATCTAAGTATATATCTGTCCATCAACTATGTGACTAAGTATCTATGAGTCTATCACTTATGTATCTAGTTATCTACATGTGTATCACCTATGTATCTAGGTATCTATGAGTCCAGCAAATACGTATCTAGGTATCTATGTGTATGTCACCTACATATCACTTTATTCATGTGTCCAACACATACGTATCTTGGTAACTATGTGTCCATCACCTTTGTATCTAGGTATCTTTGTGTCCATCACCTATGTATCTTAGAATCTATGTGTCCATCAACTACTTAACTAGGTATCTCGGTGTCTATCACCTATGTATCTAGGTATCTGTGTGCTATGACCTATGTATCTAGGTATCTATGTGTCTGTCACCTACGTATCTAGGTATCTATGACTCCAGCAAATACGTATCTAGATATCAATGTGTACATAACCTATCACCGTATAAATGTGTCCAACACATACATATTTTGGTAACTATGTGTCCATCACCTTTTTATCTAGGTATCTATGTGTTTATCCCCTACGTATGTAGGTATGTATGAGTCCAGCAAATACGTATCTAGGTACCTATGTTTACATCACCTAAGTATCACAGTATCGTTGTGTCTATCACATTCCTATCTTGGTAACTATGTGTCCATCACCTTTGTATCTAGGTATCTATGTGTCCATCACCTATGTATCTTAGAACCTATATGTCCATCATATACTTGACTAGGTATCTATGCACCTATCACCTATGTATCTAGGTATCTATGTGTCTATCAACTTCGTGTCTAGGTATCTATGAGTCCAGCATATATGTATCTAGGTATCTTTGTGTACATCACCTACATATCACGGTATCCTTCTGTCCAACACATATGTATCTAGGTAACTATTGTTCTATCAAAATTGTCACCTGGTATATATGTGTCCATCACCTACGTATCTAAGTATCTATCGTAAGTATCTATGTATCTATCAGTCCAGCAAATACGTATCTAGGTATCTATGTTTACATCACGTACGTATCACTGTATCCATGTGTCCAACACATACGTATTTTGGTAACTATGTGTCCATCACCTTTGTACCTAAGCATCTACGTGTTCATCAACTACTTTTCTAGGTATTTATGTGTCTATCACCTATGGATCTTGGTATGTGTCTATCACTTACGTATGTAGGTATCTATGTGTTCAGCAAATACTTATGTAAGTATCTATGTGTCCATCACCTTTGCATCTAGGTATCCACGTGTCCATCACCTATGTATCTAAGTATCTATGGGTCAATCAACTACTTGATTTGGAATCTATGTGTCTATCACCTATGTACCTAGATATCTACGTGTCTATCACCTACATATCTAGGTATCTATGAGTCCTGCACATACGTATCTGGGTATCTATGTGTACATCACCTACATATCACGGTATCCATGTGTCCAACACATCCATATGTTGGTAACTATGTGTCCATCACATTTGTATCTATTTATCTATGTGTCCATCACCTATGTATCTAAGTCTCTATCTGTCCATCAACTACTTGAGTATGTATCTGTGCGTCTATCACCTATGTATCTAGGTATCTATGTTTCTATCACCTATGTATGTATGCATGTATGAGTACAGCAAATACATATCTAGGTATCTATGTGTACATCACCTGTGAATCACAGTATCCATGTGTCCAACACATACGTATCCTGGTAACTATGTGTCCATCAAAGAAGTATCTAGGTATCAATGTGTCCAACATCTATGTATCTAAGTATCTATGTGTCCATCAACTACTTCACTAGGTATCTGTGTGTCTATCTCCTATGTATCTAGGCATCTATGTGTCTATCTCCTACGTATCTAATTATTTATGTGTCCAGCAAATACGTATCTACGAATCTATGTGTACATCACCTACGTATCATGGTATCCATGTGTCCGACACATACTTATCTTGGTAACTGTGTGTCCATCACCTTTGTATCTAGGTATCTATGTGTCCATCAACTACTTGACTAGGTATCAATGAGTCTATAAACTCTGTATGTAGGTATCTATGTGTCTATCACCTACGTATCTAGGTATCTATTGGTCCAGCAAATATGTATCTAGGTATCTATATGTACATCACCTACGTACCATGGTATACATGTGTCGAACACATAAGTATCTTGTTAACTATGTGTCCATCACATTTGTATCTAGGTATGTATGTGTCCATCAAATATGTATCTAAGTATCTGTATGTCCATCAACTGCTTGACTAGGTATCAATGTGTCTATCACCTATGTATGTAGGTGTCGATGTGCCCATCACCTATGTATCTAAGTATCTATGTGTCCATTAATTAGTTGACTAGGTATCTATGTGTCTATCACCTATTTATCTAGGTATCTATGTGTTTAACTCCTACGTATCTAGGTATCTATGAGTCCAGCAAATATTTATATAGGTTTCTAGGTGTACATCACCTACATATCACGGTATCCACGTGTCCTACCCATAAATATCTTGGTAACTGTGTGTCCATCACATTTGTATCTAGGTATCTATGTGTCCATCACCTATGTATCTAAGTATCTATGTGTCCATCAACTACTTGACTATGTATCCATGTGTCTATACCCAATGTATCTAGGTATCTATGTGTCTATCAACAAAGTGTCTTGGTATCTATGAGTCCAGCAAATACGTATCTAGGTATCTATGTGTACATCACATACCTATCACGGTATCCTTGTGTCCAACACATGCCTATCTTGGTAACTATGTGTCCATCACCTTTTTATGTTGGTATATATGTGTCCATCAATTATATATCTATGTGTCTACGTGGCCATCAACTACTTGACAAGGTATCTATTTTTTTTCCACCTATGTATCTAGGTATTTTTGTGTCTACCACCTACGTATCTAGGTATCAATGAGTCCAGCAAATACGTATCTATGTATCTAGTGTACATCACCTACGTATCATGGTACCATGTGATCAACACATACATATTTTGATAACTGTGTGTCCATCACATTTGTATCTATGTACCTAAGTATCCATCAAATACTTGACTAGGTATCTATGTGTCTATCACCTATGTATCTAGGTATGTATGTGTCTATCACCTACATATGTAGGTATCTATGAGCCCAACAAATACGTATCTAGGTATCTATGTGTCCATCACCTAAGTATCTAAGTATCTATATGTCCATAAAATACTTGACTATGCATCTATGTGTCTAGCACCTATGTATCGAGGTATGTATGTGTCTATCACCTACATATCTTGATATCAATGAGTCCAGCAAATACGTATCTAGGTATCTATGTGTACATCATATATGTATCACGGTAACCATGTGTCCAACATATACGTATCTTGGTATCTATGTGTCCATCACCTTTGTATCAAGGTATCTATGTGTCCATCACCTATGAATCTAAGTATCTATGTGTCCTTCAAATACTTGACTAGGTATCTATGTTTCTATCACCTATGTATCTAGGTATCTATGTGTCTATCACCTACATATCAAGGTATCTATGTGTCCATCAAATATGTATAAATGTATCTATCTGTACATCATCTACGTATCACGGTATCCATGTGTACAACACATACGTATCTTGGTAACTATGTGACCATCACCTTTGTATCTAGGTAACTATGTGTCCATCAACTACTTGACTAGGTATCAATGTGTCTGTCACCTCTGTATCTAGGTATCTATGTGTCTATCACCTACGTATCTACGTATCTACGAGTCCAGCAAATACCTATCTAGGTATCTATGTGTACGTCACCTACGTATCACGGTATCCATGTGTCCAACACATGCATATCTTGGTAACTATGTGTCCATCACATTTGTATCTAAGTATCTATGTGTCCATTCCCTATGTATCTAAGTATCTATCTGTCCATCAACTACTTGACTAAGTATCTATGTGCCTATCACTTATGTATCTAGATATCTATGTGTGTATCACCTATGTATCTAGTTATCTATGAATCCAGCAAATACGTATCTAGTTATCTATGTGTACATCACCTACATATCACTTTATTCATGTGTCCAACACATACGTGTCTTGGTAACTATGTGTCCATCAACTTTGTATGTAGGTATCGATGTATCCATTTCTTATGTATCTACGTATCTATGTGACCATCAACTACTTGACTGGGTAGCTATGTGTCTGTCACCTATGTATCTAGGTATCTATGTGCCTATCACCAATGTATCTGGGTATCCATGAGTCCAGCTAATACCTGTCTCTGTATCTATGAGTATATCACCAACATATCGCGGTATATATGTCCCCAACACATACGTATCTTGGTAAGTTTGTGTCCATCACCTTTTTATCTAGGTATGTATGTGCCATCACCTAGGTATCTAAGTATCTGTGTCCATCAACTATTTAACTAGGTATCTAGGTGTCTATCACCTATGTATCTAGGTATCTAAGTGCTATGACCTATGTATCTAGGTATCTATGTGTCTGTCACCTATGAATCAAGGTATTTATGTGTCTATCACCTATGTATCTAGGTATCTATGAGTCCAGCAAATACGTATCCAGATATCATTGTGTACATAACCTAGGTATCACTGTATAAAGGTGTCCAACACATACGTATGTTGGTAACTATGTGTACATCAGCTTTGTATCTAGGTATCTATGTTTCTATCCCCTATGTATGTAGGATTCTATGAGTCCAGCAAATACGTATCTAGGTACCTATGTGTACATCACCTTTGTATCTAGGTATCTATGTGTCCATCACCTATGCATCTTAGAATCTATGTGTCCATCATATACTTGAATAGGTATCTATGTGCCTATCACCTATGTATCTAGGTATCTATGTGTCTATCAATTATGTGTCCAGGTATCTATGAGTCCAGCATATATGCATCTAGGTATCTTTGTGTACATCACCTACGTATCACGGTATCCTTCTGTCCAACACATACGTATCTAGGTAACTATTGTTCCATCAAAATTGTCACCTGGTATATATGTGTCCATTACCTACATATCTAAGTATCTATCATAAGTATCTATGTATCTATCTGTCCAGCAAATATGTATCTAGGTATCTATGTTTACATCACCTACATATCACGGTATCCATGTGTCCAACACATACGTATTTTGGTAACTATGTGTCCATCACCTTTATATCTAAGCATCTACATGTTCATCAACTACTTTTCTAGGTATATATGTGTCTATCACTTATGTATCTTGGTATATGTCTATCACGTATGTAGGTATCTATGTGTTCAGCAAATACTTATGTAAGTATCTATGTGTACATCACCTATGTATCATGGTATCCATGTGTCCAACATATACGTAACTTCATATCTATGTGTCCATCACCATTGTATCTAGGTATCCACGTGACCATCACCTATGTATCTAAGTATCTATGGGTCAATCAACTACTTGATTAGGAATCTATGTGTCTATCACGTATGTAACTAGATATCTATGTGTCTATCACCTACATTTCTAGGTATCTATGAGTCCTGCAAATATGTATCTAGGTATCTTTATGTACATCAACTACGTATCGCTGTATCAATGTGTCCATCACATACGTATCTTGGTAACTATGTGTCCATCACATTTGTATCTATTTATCTATGTGTCCAACACCTATGTATCTAAGTCTCTCTCTGTCCATCAACTACTTGACTATGTATCTGGTCATCTATCACCTATGTATCTAGGTATCTATGTTTCTATCACCTACGTATGTATGCATGTATGAGTACAGCAAATACATATCTAGGTATCTATGTGTACATCACCTACGTATCACGGTATCCATGTGTCCAACACATACGTATCTTGGTAACTATGTGTCCATCAAATAAGTATCTAGGTATCAATGTGTCCAACACCTATGTATCTAAGTATCTATGTGTCCATCAACTACTTGACTATGTATCTATGCGCCTATCACCTATGTATCTAGGTATCTATGTGTCTATCACCTATGAATAACGGTACCTATGAGTCCAGCAAATACGTATCTAGGTATCTATGTGTACATCACCTGTGAATCACAGTATCCATGTGTCCAACACATACGAGTCTTGGTATCTATATGTCCATCACTTTGTAACTACGTATCTATGTCTCCATCACATATGTATCTAAGTATCTGTATGTCCATCAACTACTTGAGTAGGTATCTCTGTGTCTATCACCTATGTATCTAGGTATCTATGTGTCCGTCACCTATGTATCTAAGTATCTATGTGTCCATGAAGTAGTTGACTATGTATCTATGGGTCTATCACCCATTTAACTAGGTATCTATGTGTCTATCACCTACGAATCTAGGTATCTCTGAGTCCAGCAAATACGTATATAGGTATCGAAGTGTACATCATCTACGTATCATGCTATCCATGTGTCCAACACATAGGTATTGTGGTAACTATATGTCCATCACATTTGTATCTAGGTATCTATGTATCCATAACTTATGTATCTATGTATCTATGTGTCCATCAACTACTTGACTAGGTAGCTATGTGTCTGTCACGTATGTATCTATGTATCTATGTGTCTATCACCAACATATCTCGGTATCTATGAGTCCAGCAAATACCTATCTTGGTATCTATGTGTATATCACCTATGTATCACGGTATATATGTGTCCATCTCATACGTATCTTGGTAACTATGTGTCCATCACCTTTTTATCTAGGTATCTATGTGTCCTTCACCTATGTATCTAAGTATCTATGTGTATATCAACTACTTGACTAGGTAACTATGTGTCTATCTCCTCTGTATCTTGGTATCTATGTGTCTATCCCCTTCCTGTCTAGGTATCTCTGAGTCCAGCAAATACGTATCTAGGTATCTATGTGCATATCACATACGTATCACAGTATCTATGTGTCCAACACAAAGTTATCTTTGTAGTTATGTGCCCATCATCTTTGTATCTAGGTATCCATGTGTCCATCACTTAGGTATCTAAGTATCTATGTGTCCATCAACTACTTCCCTAGGTATCTATGTGTCTATCAGCTATGTATCTAGGTATCTATGTGCTATCACCGATATATCTATGTATCTATGTGTCTGTCACCTATGAATCAAGGTATCTATCGATCTATCACCTACGTATCTAGTTGTCTATGAGTCCAGCAAATAACTATCCAGGTATTTATGTGTACATCATCTAGGCATCTCCGTATCCCTGTGTCCAACATACGTCTCTTGGTAACTATATGTCCATCACCTCTGTATCTAGGTATCTATGTGTTGATCACCTATGTATCTATGTATCTACGTGTCCATTAACTACTTCACTAGGTATCTATGTCTCTATACCCTATGTATCTAGATATCTAAGTGTCTATCACCTATGTATCTAGGTATCTATGAGTCCAGCAAATACGTTTCTAGGTATCTATGTGTACATCACCTACGTAACACGGTATCCATGTGTCCAACATATCTGTACATTTGTAACTATGTGTCCAACACCTTTGTATCTAGGTATGAATGTGTCCATCACGTATGTATCTAATTATCCATGTGTCCATCAACTACTTGACTAGGTATATATTTGTCTGTCACCTACCTGTCTAGGTATCTATTTGTCAATCACATATTTATCTATTTATCTATGAGTACAGCAAAAACGTATCTAAGTGTCTATGTGTACATCACCTATGTATCACGCTATCCATGTGCCCAACACGTACGTATCTTGGTAACTGTGTCCATCACATTTGTATCTAGCTATCTATGTGTCCATCACCTATGTATCTGAGTATCTCTGTGTCCATCAACTACTTGACTAGGTAGCTATGTTTCTATCACGTACGTATCTATGTATCTATGAGTCCAAAAAATACGTATCTACGTATCTTTGTGTACATCACCTATGTATCATGGTATCTATGTGTCCAACACCTACGTATCTTGGTAACTACGTGTCCATCAACTACTTTTCTAGGTATCTATGCGTCTATCACCTATGCATCTTGGTATGCGTCTATCACGTATGTAGGTATCTATCAGTTCACCAAATACTTATGTAAGTATCTATGTGTACATCACCTATGTATCATGGTATCCATGTGTCCAACACATACGTACCCTTGTAACTATGTGTCCATCACTTTGTATCTAGGTATCAATATGTCCTTCACCTGTGTATCTTACTATGTATGTGTCCATCAACTACATGACTAGGTATCTATGTGTCTATCAATTATGTATCTATGTATCTGTGTGTCTAACACCTACATATCTGCATTTCTGTGGGTCCAGCAAATACATATCTAGGTATCTATGCATACATCACATATGTATCACAGTATCCATGTGTCCAACACATACGTACTCTTGGTAACTATGTGTCCATCTCCTATGAATCTAGCTATCTATGTGTTGACCACCTATGTATCTAAGAATCTATGTGTCCGTCAAGTACTTGACTACGTATCTATTTTTCTATCACCTATGTATCTAGTTATCTATGTGTCTATCACCTACGTATCTATGTATCTATCAGTCCAGCAAATACGTATCTAGGTATCTAGTGTACATCACCTACCGATCACAGTGTCCATGTTTACAACCCTTACGTATCTTGGTAAATATGTGTCCATCAACTTTGTATCTAGGTATCTGTGTGTCCATCACCTGTGTATCTAAGTAAATATGTGTCAGTCAACTACTTGACTAGGTATCTATGTGTCTATAACCTATGTGTCTAGGTATCTTTGTGTCTATCACGTATGTATCAAGGTATGTATGAGTCCAGCAAATACGTATTTAGGTATCTATGTTTACATCACCTACATATCATGGTATCCATGTGTCCAACACATACGTATTTTGGTAACTATGTGTCCATCACCTTTGTATCTAGGCATCTATGTGTCCATCAACTACTTTTCTAGGTATCTATGCGTCTGTCACCTATACATCTTGGTATGTGTCTATCACTTACGTATGTAGGTATCTATGAGTACACCAAATACTTATGTAAATATCCATGTGTACATCACCTATGTATCATGGTATCCATGTGTCCAACACATACGTACCCTGGTAACTATGTGGCCATCACTTTGTATCTAGGTATCAATATGTCCGTCACCTGTGTATCTTACTATCTATGTGTCCATCAACTACTTGACTAGGTATCTATGTGTCTATCAACTATGTATCTATGTATCTGTGTGTCTATCACCTACATATCTGGATAACTATGAGTCCAGCAAATACGTATCTAGGTATCTATGTGTACATCACATATGTATCACGGTACCCTTGCGTCCAACACATAAGTACTCTTGGTAACTATGTGTCCATCTCCTATGTATCTAGCTATCTTTGTGTTGACCAACTATGTATCTAAGTATCTATGTGTCCTTCAACTACTTGACTAGGTATCTATGTGTCTATGCCCTTTGTATCTAGGTATCTAACTGTCTATCACCTGCGTATCTATGTATCTATTAGTCCAGCAAATACATATCTAGGTATCTATGTGTACATCACCTACATATCACGGTATCCATGTGTCCAACACATACGTATCTTGC
>PVKV010017217.1:0-48380 GCA_004027835.1 Alouatta palliata
AGAACATGCAAGATTGTTGCATAGGTACATACATGGCAGTGTGGTTTGCTGCCTTCCTCCCGATCACCTATATCTGGCATTTCTCCCCATGTTATCCCTCCCCAACTCCCCAGCCCCTGCTGTCCCTCGCCTAGTTCCCCTACACGGACACCAGTGTGTGATGCTCCCCTCCCTGTGTCCATGTGTTCTCATTGTTCAACACCCGCCTATGAGAGAGAACATGCGGTGTTTGATTTTCTGTTCTTGTGTCAGTTTGCTGAGAATGATGGTTTCCAGTTTCATCCCTGTCCCTAAAAAGGACAGTAACTCATCATTTTTTATGGCTACATAGTATTCCATGGTGTATATGTGCCACAGTTTCCCTGTCCAGTCTATCATCAATGGGCATTTGGGTTGGTTCCAGGTTTTTGCTATTGTAAACTGTGCTGCAATGAACATTCGTGTGCATGTGTCCTTATAAATGATTGTTTCTTTTGCTGTGCAGAAACTCTTAAGTTTAATTAGGTCCCATTTGTCTATTTTGGCTTTTGTTGCCAATGCTTTTGGTGTTTTAGTCATGAAGTCCTTGCCTGTGCCTGTATCCTGAATGGTTTTGCCTAGGTTTTCTTCCAGGTTTTTTACAGTGTTAGTTCTTATGTTTAAATCTTTAATCCATTTGAAGTTAATTTTTGTATAAGGTGTAAGGAAGGGGTCCAGTTTCAGCTTCCTGCATATGGCTAGCCAATTTTCCCAACACCATTTATTAAACAGGGAATCTTTTCCCCATTGCTTGTTTTTGTCTGGTTTGCCAAAGATCAGATGGTTGTAGATGTCTGGCATTGCTTCTGAGGCCTCTGTTCTGTTCCATTGGTCTATATCTCTGTTTTGGTACCAGTATCATGCTGTTTTGATTACTGTAGCCTTGTAGTATAGTTTGAAGTCAGGTAACGTGTTGCCTTCAGCTTTGTTCTTTTTGCTTAGGATTGTCTTGGCTATGTGGGCTCTCTTTTGGTTTCATATGAAGTTTAAAGGGTTTATTTCCAGTTCTGCGAAGAAGGTCAATGGTAGCTTGATGGGGATAGCATTGAATTTATAAATTACTTTCAGCAGTATGGCCATTTTCACAATATTGATTCTTCTTAACTATGAGCATGGAATGTTTTTCCATCTGTTTGTGTCCTCTCTTATTTCCTTGATCAGTGGTTTGTAATTCTCTTTGAAGAGATCTTTTACATCCTTCGTTAGTTGTATATCTAGGTATTTTATTCTCTTTGTAGCAATTGTAAGTGGGAATTCGCTCATGATTTGGCTCTCTGTTAGTCTGTTATTGGTGTATAGGAATGCTTGTGATTTCTGCACATTGAGTTTGTATCCTGAGACTTTGCTGAAGTTGCTTATCAGTTTCAGGAGATTTTGGGCTGAGATGATGGAGTCTTCTAAATATAAAATCGTGTCATCTGCAGATAGAGACAATTTGACTTCCTCCTTTCCTAATTGAATACCCTTTATTTCTTTTTCTTGCCTGATTGCTCTGGCTAGAACTTCCAATATTATATTGAATAGGAGTGGTGAGAGAGGGCCTCCTTGTCTAGTGCCAGATTTCAAAAGGAATGCTTCCAATTTTTGCCCATTCAGTATGATATTGGCTGTTGGTTTGTTGTAAAATTTTTTTTTTTTATTTTGAGATACATTCCTTTGCTACCTAGTTTATTAAGAGTTTTTAACATAAATGGCTGCTGAATTTTGCCAAAGGTCTTCTCTGCATCTATTGAGATAATCATGTGGTTTTTGTCTTTGGTTCTGTTTATGTGGTGAATTACATTTATAGATTTGCTTATATTGAACCAGCCTTGAGTCCTTTGTATGAAGCCTACTTGATCATGATGGATAAGCTTTTTGATGTGCTGTTAGACTCAGTTTGCCAGTATTTTATTGAAGATTTCTGCATCAATGTTCATCATGGATATTGGCCTGTAGTTTTTTTTTTTTTTTTTTAGTTGTGTTTCTGTCAGATTTTGGTATCAGGATGATGTTGGTCTCATATAAATTGTTAGGCAGGATTCTGTCTTTTTGTATTGTTTCAAATAGTTTCAACAGGAATGGTACCAGCTTCTCTTTGTATGTCTGGTAGAATTCAGCTGTCAACCCATCTGGACCTGGGCTTTTTTTGGTCAGTAGGATATTAATTGCTGCCTCAACTTCAGACCTCGTTACTGGTCTATTCAGGGTTTCAACTTCTTCTTGGCATAGTCTTGGGAGTGTGCAAGTGTTCAGGAATTTATCCATTTCTTCCAGATTTACTGGTTTATGTGCATAGAGTTCTTTGTAGTAATCTCTGATGGTAGTTTGTATTTCCGAGGAATTGGTGGTGATCTCTCCTTTATCGTTTTTTATTGCATCCATTTGATCTTCTCTCTTTTCTTTTTTATTAGTCTAGCTAGCAGTTTGTCTATTTTGTTGATCTTTTCAAAAAACCAGCTCATGGATTTATTGATTTTTTCAAGGATTTTTTTTTTTGTTGTTTGGATTTATTGATTTTTTTGAAGGATTTTTTTGTTTGTTTGTTTCTATCTCCTTCAGTGCTCTGATCTTAGTTATTTCTTGTCTTCTGCTAGGTTTTGAGTTTTTTTGATCTCGCTCTTCTAGCTCTTTCAATTTTGACGTTAGGGTGTTGATTTTAGATCTTTCCTTGCTTCTCATGTGGGCATTAATTGCTATATATTTTCCTCTAGACACTGCTTTAAATGTGTCCCATAGGATCTGGTACTTCTGTCTTCATTCTGGTTGGTTTCAAAGAACATTTTTATTTCTGCCTTCATTTCATTCCTTATCCATTCGTCATTCAGGAGCAAATTGTTCAGTTTCCATGGATTGTGTGGTTTTGAGTGCTTTTCTTAATCCTGAGTTTTAATTTGATTACGCTGTGGTCTGAGGGACTGTTTGTTATGATTTCCATTCTTTTGCATTTACTGAGGAGTGATTTGCTTCCAATTACGTGGTCAATTTTGGAGTAAGTGCAACGTGGTGCTGAGAAGAATGTATATTCTGTCAATTTGGGGTGGAGTGTCTTGTAAATGTGTATTAGATCCACTTGGTCCAAAACTGCATTCAAGTCCTAGATATCCTTGTTTACATTCTGTCTCATTGATCTGTCCAATATTGTCAATGGAGTGTTAAAGTCTTCCACTATTATTGTGTGGGAGTCTAAGTCTCTTTGTAGGTCTTTAAGAATTTGCTTTATGTATCTGGGTGCTCCTGCATTGGGTGCATAAATATTTAGGATAGTTAGCTCTTCTTGTTGCATTGATCCTTTTACCATTATATAATGCCCTTCTTTGTCTCTTTTGATCTTTGTTGGTTTAAAGTCCATTTTATCAGAGACTAGGATGGCTAACCCTGCTTTTTTGCTCTCCATTTGCTTGGTAAATCTTCTTCCATCCCTTTATTTTGAGTCTATGTGAGTCTTTGCATATGACATGGGTCTCCTGAATACAGCACACTGATAGGTCTTGACTTTTATCCAGTTTGCCAGTCTGTGTCTTTTGATTGGGGTGCTTAGGCCATTTACATTCAATGTTAATATTGTTATGTTTGAATATGATCCCACCATTTTGTTACTGGCTGGTTGTTTTGCCCATTAATTGAGGTAGCTCCTTCATTGTGTCATTATTCTTTACATTTGGTATGTTTTTGCAGTGGCTGGTACCGGTTGTTTCTTTCCCTGTTTAGTACTTCGTTCAGTAGCTCCTGTAAGGCAAGTCTTGAAGCAACAAATTCTCTCAGCAATTGCTTACCCGTAAAGGATTTTATTTTTCCTTCACTTATGAAGCTTAGTTTGGCCAGATATGAAATTCTGGGTTGAAAGTTCTTTTCTTTAAGGATGTTGAATATTGGCCCCCACTCCCTTCTAGCTTGCAGGGTTTCTGCTGAGAGATTTGCTGTTAGTCTGATGGTCTTTCCTTTGTGAGTGACTCACCCTTTCTCTCTGGCTGCCCTTAGGAATTTTTCATTTCAACCCTGGTGAATCTGACAACCATGTGCCTTGGGGTTGCTCTTCTTGGGGAATGAATATCTTTGTGGTGTTTTCTGTATTTCCTGGATTTGAATGTTGGCCTGCCTTGTTAGGTTGGGAAAGTTCTCTTGGATAATATCTTGAAGACTGTTTTCCAACTTGGATTCATTCTCCCCATCACATTCAGTTATGCTGATTAAGCATAGATTAGGTTTTTTTCACATAATCCCATAGTTCTTGGAGGCTTTGTTCATTTCTTTTCACTCTTCTTCCTCTAATCTTCCCTTCTTATTTTATTTCATTGAGTTGATCTTTTATCTCTGATATCCTTTCTTCTGCTTGATTGATTCAGCTGTTGAAACTTATATATGCCTCATGAAGTTCTCATGCTGTGTTTTTTAGCTCCATCAAGTTGTTTATGTTTTTCTCTAAGCTGGTTATTCTAGTTAGCATTTTGTCTAACCTTTTTTCAATGTTCTTCATTTATTTGCATTGGGTTAGAACATGGTCTTTTAACTCAAAGAAGTTTGTTATTACCCACCTTCTGAAGCCTGCTTCTGTCAATTCATCAGATTCATTCTCTGTCTTTTTTTGTTCCCTTGATGGTGAGGTGTTGTGATCCCTTGGGGGGAGAATAGATGTTCTGTTCTTTGGTGGTTTTATCCTTGTTACACTGGTTTTTTCCCATCTTCATGGATTTCTCTCTCTTTAATCTTTGAAGTTGGTGATTTCAGGAGGAGTCTCTGAGTAGATGTTTTTTTTTTTTCTCTATTGCGGTTGGAGCTGTATCTTTTTTGGCCTGTAGAGGGCGTTTCTGGGCTCTCTCACATTCAGTCAGGTTGTTGGGTGGGTGGTCCTTCCCTGGAGTTTGCAGGTGAGATTGGCCCTGCCTTGCCAATGGCATCTCTCTCAGAGTGGGACAGTCCATCCCACTGGCGTTAGTTCAAACTCCCACCCAGGTCCCTGAGACAACTTGTTGAGCCAGGCGGTAGGCGCTACTCAGATTTGCATGGACTACCCACAATGCCCCACCATCTGGCAGGGCCCCCATGGACAGTGGGTTGCAGGAGGAATGAGGCAAACATAGGATCCAAAAGGGAGCACTGAGGGTGTTAAGTCCCCCAACCCTCTGAGCCGGCTGCACATTTCACCCCATCTTGATTTGCCCCCCTTGGCAGTGGTCACCCTGTGGCTCCTTCCCTGGGCCCAATTCCAGTGCCCTATCAGTCCCTCAGAAAAGAACCCAGCACCTCATTTGGAACCATGAAGTCCTCCAGCCCTCTGGGTCTCATTCACTGTGAGCTGCATTCTGGGGCTGGCTTCTCTTTGCCATCTTGGCGCCCCCTTCCCCTACTATTATTCTTGGCAGAAAGTTTTTACATTTTACTAGAATTGAGTTGGCATCAATATGAAATAAACTGTGATATGCTAAAATGCATATCTTAATCCCTAGAGGAACTATGAAGAAAATGCCACTAAAAATAGTTTAAAAACACACAAAGAAATTAAAATGGTGCACTAGGAAGTTAGTAAATCCAAAAGAAGAAAGCCAAGGAGCAATAAACAAAAAATACATGAGATGTATTGAAAACAAAAATCAGGCAGAAATCCAACCATATTAATGTTAAATTTGATGGATTAAAGCCTCCATAAAAATTCAGCAAATGTGAGACTCAATTTAAAAATAAAAGATCCAATGGTATGCTGCCTACAGGAGACACATTTTAGATTCAAAGACACAAACTATGATGTAAACAGTAACAATAACAAGGCTGGAATATGTATACTAAAATAAAACTATGAGCTTTAAGACTAACTTTATTACTAGAGATAAAGAAAGATATTTTATAATAATTAAATGATCAATTCAGTGGAAAATATAATTATAAATACATCTACCTAACATGAGCACTTGATACTACATGAAGTAAAAACTAATAAAATTGGAGAGAGAAATGGAAGATTCAACAACAATAGCTGGATACATCAATGCCCCACTCTCAGTAATGGACAAAAAAAAAAAATACGAAGACAGAAAGTATACAAGGATATAAAAGATTTGAATAGCAGTATAAAGTACACATAAATGATATTTTCAGAATACTCTAACCAATAGCAGCAGAATACATATTCTTCTCAAGTCATATAAAATCTTTAAACACTAAATGATATGATAGGTCATAAGACAAGTCTCAATAAATTTTAAGGGGTCAATATTATAAAACTTTTATGTTCTGAGGCCACACTGGAATTAACTTAGAAATTTTGGCAAATTTCAAATATCTGGAAATTAAACAAATTAATAATAACCTATGAGGCAAAGAAAAATAATCAGGGAAATTATCAAAACTCTTGAGCTGGAAATAAAAAAAAACAGCATGAGAAAATTTATCAGAGATAGCTAAATCAGTCTTTAGAAGGAAATACATGAGTATATATATTTGTACATTTTCACATTGCTATAAAGACATACCGAAGACTGGGTAATTTATAAAGGAAAGAGATTTAATTGACTCAGTTTCACATGGCTGGTGAGGCCTTGGGAAACTTACAATCATGGTGGAAGTGGAAGTAGTGCCAGGTGAGAGACGAGAAAGCAAAGGGGGAAGAGCCCCTCATAAAACCATCAGATCTCATGAGAACTCACTCACTATCAGAAGAAAAGCATGGGGGAAACCACCCCATGATCCAATCACCTCTCACCAAGTCACTCTCTCAACACCTGGGGATTACAATTTGAGATGCAATTTGGGTGGGGACACAGAGCCAAACCACATCAGTATATATCTGTAATATACATGAAAGATCTCAAATCAATAACCTAAGTTTCAGCCTTAATAAAGTAGAAAAAGAAGAGCAAACTTAACCCAAAGCAAGCAGAAGAAAGGAAAGAATAAAGATTACTGTATATATTAGTCCATCTTGCATTGCTATATAGGAAATACCTCAGACTGGGTAATTTATATAGAAAAGAGGTTTGTTTGGCTCATAGTTCTCCAGATTGTCCATGCATAACACCAGCATCTGCTTGGTTTCTGGTGAGGCCATAGGAAGCTTTTACTAATGGTGGAAGGTGAAGGGGGAGCAAACATTTCACATGGTGAGAGAGGGAGAAGAGAGAGAGCAGGAGGTGCCAGGTCCTTTTAAAAAACCAGCTCTAGCATGAATGAATACAGTAAGAACTCACTCGTTATTGTGGGGAGGGCAGCAAGCCATTAATGACGGATCTACCCCCATAACACAAACAACTGCTGCCAAGCCTCATCTCCAAAATTGAGGATTTTATTTCAACATGAGATTTGGAGAGGACCAACATCAAAATCATACACTACACAAATCAAAAGAATGGGTAACAAAAATAATACAGAAAATCAGTGAAACCAACAGTTGATTTTGTGAAAAGATACATGTTAATGGGAAAACCAAACCCTGTAAAATATTTTAAGGAGGTTTATTTAGAGCTAATATGAGTGACCATGACCTGGGGAACAGACTCAAGCAGTGCCTGAGGTGATCAGGTTACAGTTTGGATTTATAGATTTTACAGAGACAGGAATTGTATGTAACATCATAAATTAATCCATGGCAGGATATCTTGAAGTGGAGGCTCATGAGTCACGGGTGGTTTCAAATTTTCTGATTTTCTGATTGGCAATTGGCTGAAAAAAGTTAAACGTTTTTAAAAGACTTGAAGTCAGTAGAAATAAATGCTTGAATTAAGATAAAAAGGGTTGTGGAGGCCAAAGTTATTGTTATGTAGATGAAGTCTCCAGGTAGCATCCTTCAGAGAGAATAGAAGGTAAATGTCTCTTTTCAGACCTTAATGGTGTCAGACTCTCATGTAATCTCTCCTAAATCTGGGAAAGATCTGGAAAAAAAAAAAAAAAAAAAAAAAAAAAAAAAAAAAAAAAAAAAAAAAAAAAAAAAAAAAAAAAAAAAAAAAAAAAAAAAAAAAAAAAAAGCCTTGGCTGCATTAATGGAGGTTCTGTGCAGATGCAAATTTCCGTAACAAGAGATGGCTTTGCAGGACCATTTCAAAATACAGCAAAGAAGTATACTTCGTGGTCAAATATTTTTATTTTTTAAGGATATGCTATCTATCGGTCATGTGATGTTACATCAGAATCAGGTTGGAATTGGATAACATTGCCACAAAGTGTTTTGTCAGTCTTATGATCTCTAGTTCAATGTTGATGTTGGTCATTAGTGACTAATCTTCAAAAGGATGGGGTGTAATGAGGCATGTTTGCACTACCCTTCTGTCATTATTGGTCAGTTTTTCAGGTTTCTCTGGGGTCCCCTCGGCCAAGAGGTGATCTATTCATTAATTTGGGGACTTAGGATTTTATTCTTGGTTTATACAAATGAAATAGAAAAATCTATGTCTAGACAATCCAGGTTAAAAAAAGAGAACACAAAATTACTAAACTTATAATGAATAAGTGGACATCACTACCTACTAAACTTACAGAAATTTTTTAAAAATTATAAGAAAAACTATAAAACACTTTAGGCCAACTAAGTAGGCAATTTACATGCAACAAATTTCTAGAAAAACAAAAATACTGAAATTGACTTAAGAATAAATAGAAAATCTGAATAGAATTATTACAAGTAAAGAGACTGAATTAGCAATAAAAAATACCCTCAAAAAAAGCCCAGGACTGGTGAGTTCTATCAAATGTTTAAAGAAGAAAAATTACAATTCTTCACAGTTTCTCCCAGGAAATAGAGAAAACAGGGAATGTCTTCAGTCTGACAACAAAGCCAAACCAATATCACAAGGAGAAAAATATATAGACCAAGTAAAATTCATCCCAGGATTTTGCAAAACAATATGCAACTTCAACATTGTGAAGCTGATGACACTTTCAAATTGATCTACAGATTCAAAGCAATTCCTATCAACATTCCAGCTGGTTTTTTAAAAGAAATTGATGCAATAACCCTAAAATTTAAATGAAAATGCAAAGACTCAGGATAGCCAAAATAATATTGAAAAAGTGTAAATTTGATGGACTTAAATGTTCTGATTAAAACCTTCCTATAAAGTTGTAATATTCAAGATGATTTGATACTGGCATGAAGATAGACATAGAGAAAAATTGAATAGAATTAAGAGTACCAAAACACACCCAAACATTGAAGGTCAATTAGTTTTCAACAAAGATACTGAAGCAGCTTCATTGAATGAGGTGACACCTGAGGTTCTGGGTCTCATGGCCTCAGAGATCCAGAATGCACACATGAACAAAGGGTGAGGTTTAGAGCAGAATTTTAACAGGAAAAAGAAATGTGCCTGTCACAGAGAGGGGTCCCAGAAATATGGGTTGCCAACATGCAGTGAAATGCTAGTGTTTTTATAATCAGCTAGGTCGGAGCAGTATTTGATTGACATAGGATCTGAAAAACCGATTAGGACCATTTGTGCCATCTGCATAGGTTGCAAATTTCTGACAGCCCCAATACCAATCTTTTATTATGCAGGTGGGTCCTCTGCCTGAGCTACTCCATGTTGCTTATTTATTTCTTACTGTGCACATGCTAACAAAAAAGGGAAGGTGGAGACCACATGGTGGACATGCCTGGCTCCAGGTAGCCCTTTGTATTGGTACAGTTGCTGGCATCCCCCATGCAAGCTTTCAGCTTCCTTATCTATGTTGGCAGCCCGATCTTCCAGGCTGCGCTTTGTTAGAAAAGAAGTGATTTATTGGGCTCCTTTTTGTTAGAAAAGAAGTTCTGCCGAGGACACTCTTTTGCCCTTGCTATATGCTTAAATAATTTCTATCTTCTGTATCAATACAAAGTCAATTAAATGAAAACAGGACAGTCTTCAGTAAATGGTGGTAGGATAATTTCATAATCACAATGCAAACATATAAATTTAGACACTTAATAGCATACACAAAAAGTTAGTTCAAAATGAATCACAGACCTGAATGTTAGAATTAAAACAATAAAACTCTTAGAAAAAAACATGAGAGCAATTATTTGTGATAATGCATTAGTCAAAAATGTCTTAAGTATGTCATCAGAAGCATAAGTGATTAAAAATTGATGAACTGATCAAAATTTAAAGCTTTTCCATTCTAAAGACATTACCCAATGTGAAAAGGCGAGACAAAGACTAGGACAAAATATTTGTACATCACATATGTAATAAAGGACTTCTATCTAGGATTCATAAAGAACACTTACAAATCTAGAAGAAGACAAATAACCCAATTTTGTAAAGGGCAAAAAAGCTGTACACAAATTTTTATAGCAGTTTATTCATAACATCTGAAACCGAAGACAACACATGCCTTTTAGTGGGTGAATAGCTAACTAACTGTGGAATATTACACAGCAGTAAAAACAAATAAACACTGATACACGCAATAACTTGGTTGATTCTCAGGATAAGTATGCTGAATGAAAAAAAAAATGTAAGCCCACAAAATTATATATGGTATGATACAATTCACATAATGTAAGGAGGAGGGTAAGAAGTATTATAAAAATATAACAGGAGAAATCCTTATGGTGATGTAATTGTTCTGTATCTTGATGGTAGTGGTCATAAGAACCTATACCTCTGATAAAATTACATAAAACTAAATGGACCCACACACAAATGAGTACATCTATGATGGCAAATCTGAATAAAACAGATGGATTGTATCAATGTCAATTTTGTGGTTGTTAAATCTGTATAACAATAGTTATGTAAGATGTTGCTATTGGGAGATACTAAGTAAAGTGTAAACAGGATCTCTCTGTATTCTTTTTTACAGCTACATGTAAATCTACAAGTATCTCAAAAAAAGCTTTACTTAAAAATGGGGTCAAAGATTTGGGTAGACATTTTATCAAAGAAGCTATACAAACAGACAACAGGTACATGAAAAGATGTTCATTGCTAATCATTAGGGAAATGCAAAGTAAAACCACGATGCATATCTATAAGAACAGTTATAATAAAAAAGACAATAACAAGTGCTAGAGAGGATGTGGAAAAAGTTGAGCCCTCCTACATTGCTTGTGAGGATGTAAATTGATAAAGTCACTTTGGAAAAACAGGTGGGCAGTTTCTTAATAAGTTCAACATCATCTTAGCATATGACTCGGGAATTCCACTCATAGGTTATAGCAGCATTTTCCAAAAGTAGAAGCAACTCAAATGTCATCAACTGGTAAGCTAACAAACAAAATGCGATTTACCCCAACAATTGAATGTTATTCATTAATTAAAAGAAATAAAGTACTGATACACGATACAACATTGACGAACCACAAAAATATTATGCTAATTGAAAGTAGCTTGATACAAAGACCATGTAGTGTATGATCCTATTTATTTAAATGTCCATTAAACAAATCTATAGAAAAGAAAGTAGATGAATGCTTACCAAGAGTTGCAGATGAATAAGGAATGGCTGAAAAATGGGACAGAGATTTCTTTTGGGGATGATGTAAATGTTCTAAACTAGTTTGTAGTGACAGCTGCACAACTCTGTAACTAAAATCAACGAATTGTATGATTTAATAAATAAATAAAGCTGTCTTTAAAAGGTTGCAATTCTTTTCAGCTGTTTAAGGTTGAAACCCTCTCAGATGGTTAATAACCTCATGCCCCAGGCCCCTAATAATTATATGGGAGAAATACTCACATATCCTGCTTAGCAAATTAGGCATAATGTTACATGACCTGCTTTTCTATCTACTCTTCGATTTACTATTCTTAATGCTAAGGTATCATTTAGAAACCATGGTGTTTCTCGTGGTTACTAACAATGGATAAACAAAACGTATTTTTCTTCAGCTTGCTTAATTCCAAATTCTCCTACAGTTAAGCAAAACAAATTACCTTTGGAATCACTTTTGCCTTTTAATCACGACATATAAGCAAGAAAACAGATGGACATATTTGACTACACTTGTGTGTTTAGCCAAGTACAGCACTTCCCGGAACCATTTGGTCCTTTTGACATCTGACATCAAGGGCCTGTTTCTATTTTAACAGATTTTCCCCCATCCCTTTCCTTCCTTCTCATTCTCCATGGCCATAATTTCTCCACTTTTACCATAGTTCCAATATCTTCCTTGCACTTATTACAAAGTCCACCCCTTATTTCTTTGCCATTCTGTCCTTCAAATAACTTTTCCTAGCCTAATCTTGAGTATGAGAAGGAGAAACTACCACTTAAGCAGTAAAATACTTTTCCCTGTAGACACGGACTTAGTGAACTTTTGTGGATATTTGGAAAAGTTTTAAATGTTATTTATGGGTTTTTGTTGTTGTTGTTTGCTTCTTGAAAGAGAAAAACTGTTGCAGAGTACTGTTATACCCAAGCGAGTAAAGGAATGCGCCACACTCTGAGATTGAATTATGAGTCCTTTATTGAGCTGGCGACCGAGAGTGGCTAACGCCCAAAATTCTCCTGGGCCCCGAAGAAAAAGTTAGGTGGTCTTTTATACACTAGTTTTAACAGGAAGGGGGGAACCTAGCTGAATCAAAGTTTTCACAAAGCAGAGTAAGCAAAAAGTTAAAAAGAAAAATTGATACATAAGAAATAAAACAGTGCCAGGTGTGAGGAGTACAGCCGTCATGAAAGACATACAATTTATACATAATGGGGCTCTGGGCGCTCACTGCACCTGCATTTCCAGGCTCTGCTGATACCACTTAACTCAGCCTTTTAACCATTCCTGGGTGCCCAGTGTCAGCCTGACCTTGCTTTATACTGTATTTACATGCTTAATGGGGAGAAAGTTACTAAAATGAAGAAGCCAAGATGGAGTCTGTCTGGCTCAAGAAGCTAACATAAAGCCTGAACAGCTTTTAGTTTGGGAAAGGAGAGTTAGTTTTAGCTGGCAAAAAGCAGGGTATCACAGTATTAATTTGGATCTTAAGTCTGACACATTTATTAACACCCCAAAAAAGCAAAGATATGTATGTCTTGCCAGAAGAGAAGGCTGCTACAAAATATTTTAAGGTTCCATCTTCTATAATTCCTGCCTAGTAGATACAGTTATCTAAACTACAAAAGTTGTAATTTGTTGCTTATTAGTAGTGTTATGACTTATTTTTAAAGTACCCTAAATAATCCAACATTTGAATAAAATGGACACCTTTTCATTTTAATAACATATACTCCTTGATAATAATGGTTTGATTCATTTTTCTTACAGAACTAATTTCTTCCTACTTCATACACATTAAATATTTATGCTGCTAATGTCATATTCATCCTAAATTAAAATTTGACTATGTCTGTTTCCCCAGAGACACCATCTGATTGGGATGCAGCTGTAGTGTAGCAGAAAGAGCAGTGAAGCTGGTATTAGAATGCTTGGATTACAGCGTTTGTTCTGTTACTTAGCAGCTATGTGACATTTCTGTCTTAATGATATGGATTTCTGTGCTGCTGCCAAGTATGAACGAGTTTGGCACACTGTTTAGAAATGCAAAATATGTGATCTCCACAACATTTCACTGAGTGTAAAGAAGATAGGATAGACTATTTAAACTGGAAAATTTTGGACAAAATGTCACCATAGACCTGAATATATTACCTAAACTTCCTGAGACTCACTTTTGACATGTGATAAAATAGATAAAATGATACCTACCTCACGAGGTTAAGGGTTAACTGAAATATTGTATGTGAGAGTCTAGCTCTGTGTCTGGAAAATGGATGATGTTAATTAAGGTTTCCTCAAATCAAAACTACATTGAGATACCATCTTACGCCAGTTAGAATGGCGACCATTAAAAAATCTGGAGACAACGGATGCTGGAGAGGATGTGGAGAAATAGGAACACTTTTACACTGTTGGTGGGAGTGTAAATTAGTTCAACCATTGTGGAAGACAGTGTGGCGATCCCTCAAGGGCCTAGAAATAGAAATTCCATTTGACCCAGCAATCCCATTACTGGGTATATACCCAAAGGATTATAAACCATTCTACCATAAGGATACATGCACACGAATGTTCACTGCAGCACAGTTTACAATAGCAAAGACCTGGAACCAACCCAAATGCCCATCGATGATAGACTGGACAGGGAAAATGTGGCACATATACACCATGGAATACTATGCAGCCATCAAAAACAATGAGTTCAAGTCCTTTGTAGGGACTTGGATGAACCTGGAAACCATCGTTCTCAGCAAACTGACACGAGAACAGAAAATCAAACACCGCATGTTCTCACTCATAGGCGGGTGTTGAACAATGAGAACACATGGACACAGGGAGGGGAGCATCACACACTGGGGTCTGTTGCGGGGAAAGAGGGGAGGGACAGCAGGGGCTGGGGAGTTGGGGAGAGAGAGCATGGGGAGAAATGCCAGATATAGATGATGGGGAGGAAGGCAGCAAATCACACTGCCATGTGTGTACCTATGCAACAATCTTGAATGTTCTTCGCATGTACCCCCAAACCTAAAATGCAGTAAAAAAATGAAAAAAAAAAGATAAGCTCTATTAGAAAACAACAACAACAACAAAATTTCCTCAGGTTGGAAGCCTCTTTTCACCCCCTCCATCTGCCCCCTCCCTCAGAAAATCCAAAATTCAAACATGCATATTCTGATTTATCTTTTAAGAAAGAGCCCAAAAGGCACCACTCTACAAAATCTTTCCAAACAACTTCAGGCAGTATAGCCCTTTGGTTAGGAATACTGGGCTTTTGGAATCAGAAGAGACCACCAAATTTAAAACCATGTCTGCCATTTAGAAACTCCCTGACACTGGACAAATTACTTATTTTCTCTGTATCTAGGTTTCTCATCAGTAAAATAAAATCATCATGGTACACATGGTACATACCTCAGAAGGTTGTGGAGGATTAAATGAGATATACATATAGAGCACTTAGCACAGTCCCTGACTTAAGTTCTCCGTTAAGTATTACATAGCAGTAGTAAATGTTTCCTCTTAAGTAAAATGCTAATAAAAGTGCTTACTCTGCCTCCCAAGATTGTGGCAAAGTTATGACGCAAGGCTTTTAAACTGTAATGCTGAACAAACCTAAGGGATTGGTAATATACCTTGAGATATTTTGGACAAAGTTCTAACCTTACTTTTATAAAATATCCTTTCCCTCACACGCCTGCAGTGGGGTTAATAATGCCCAGCATTAATTAATAGGAAATAAAATCAGAAGATATGTCCCCGAATACAAGTAGCTGAAGCTCGGAGATCAGCACCGGCAGACCAGACCTGGATAATTCCCTGGAGTTCACCTCTAGCGGCCCCCTCCCCTTGGAGCCGCGCAAGCGTACACTGACTTTGCTCCTCTAGTGCCCCCGCCTCCAACAGCCGCCCCCCCAACCCTCCGTCTGCCCAACACGCAGGCGCGTCTCCTCAACTCCTGTCCGTACACCCCTCCTCTTTCTCTTCATTCCGTTCCCCCTCCTCTTGCAGCAATTCAGCAGGTTCAAACTCTTCTCCGGGAGAGTGGCGGCGATCGCGAGGTCACGTGATGAGCATCCTGCTGCCCAACATGGCGGAGTTCGACACCATCTCGGAACTGGAAGAGGAGGAAGAAGAAGCCGCAACGTCGTCGTCGTCGCCGTCGTCGTCGTCGTCGGTTTCTGGGCCCGACGATGACGAGGACGATGAGGAGGAAGAGGAGGAGGAAGAAGAGGAGGAGGAAGAAGAGGAGGAGGAGGAAGAGGAAGAGGAGGCGCCGCCCCCGCCTCGGGTAGTGAGCGAGGAGCATCTGCGGAGATATGCACCCGACCCTGTGTTAGTGCGGGGTGCCGGCCACATCACTGTGTAAGCGAGAGGGGGTCTTGGGTCTTGAAAATCCTGAGATTTGGCAACAGAGGAATGAGAGGTGATCGAGGGGGCCTCTGGAGTGGGGGAGGGTTGACTGAGGCGTACAGTTAGGAAAGGACACCTGGTCTAAATGAGGAAACCATGGGTGGATACGTGTGAAGGAAGTGAGGAGAATGTAAGTATGATGCGCCAATGCCAGGTAAAGTGTGAGTATAGGAGAAAGGAGTTAGGGATTTGGGAGTCAGAGTGATTGAAGTAGGGGTGAGTCTCCTTTCTTGTATGTATGCTGGCAAGTGAACAGTCCCCAAACTGCAGAATGTACCAGAGGGATTTTTGCTGACAAGATTGATATTTAGTGGGAAACGGCGATTCCTGTGACATGTGACAAGAACTAGGCTTGCATTCTTCAAAACAAACATTGTGTGTTTTGTGAATAGTAATAGAATATCCATGAATAATAATATTCATTTATTTTTCCTATCTAATCCTTCCTTATATATCAGTCGATTAGAGGTTGAGGTTGAGAGGTAGCTGTGGAAAGTAGAAAGAGCAATGGATTGAGTCAGGGCTCTTAGATGCTGGTTCCAGTTTTGCTTCTTACTGGCCCTGTGACCTTGGTCAGGTTGCTTTTTCTCGTTTCTGCACCTTGATTTCTTCATCATTAAAATGAAGGGTTTGGAGTAGATGGTTTCTAAAGCTTTTCAGTTATGAGATAATTTACCTCCAAGAGATTTTGTATGCCCAAATATGAAATATACAGGCATTAAATATATATGGAAATTTTATCAGCTTTGGGAGCTGAGGATGATTTCTTAAAAATTTATCCAGGGTGGTTTTTTAAAAAATTGAAATCTTGAGAAAAAAAATTGAATATTTGAGAAAATAAAATGGGAAGGGACTTCATAACATACCTGCAAAGCAAAACTGTAGATGATTCTCTGGGCTCTAAAGAGTGCTTCCTCATTTTTATTTGCTTGGACCATAACTATTTTGAAGTTTGCGTATTGTGTCATGTTCATCCTCTTTGCTATGTTTTACTGCATTTTCGAAATAGATTGCTGTTTGTTATTATGTCATGCTGCCTTTGATTTTGATAATGGCTAACCTAGCCCCTTTGACTTTCGATTGAGTTCATGTTTTATTAAATCATATATGTACTACCTCCCTTATCATATAAGCTTTAATTTTTAACATACTGAGTAATTTTTTATTTGAGATGGAGTCTCACTCTGTAGCCCAGGCTGGAGTGCAGTGGCGTGATCTTGGCTCACTGCAATCTCTGCTTCCCGGGTTCAAGAGATTCTCCTGTCTCAAGCTTCCGAGTAGCTGGGACTACAGGCGCGACATGTTGAGTATTTTACTTGTGATATACTTTTGTCATCTTTGCATCAAATATATTAACAAATATTTTGAAATTGTGGAAGGATGTGGGGAGGGGTTTAGAACTGCTTTTTGATTACGAAATTTAAAGACAATTTTTCTTGGTCCAAGAATTTTGCAGATAGCCTACACTGTGATGCTAGCTTACTGCACTGTTTTACCTCCATTTTTTTTGTCACTAGGGAGACAATTTATTACTCAAACTAATTATGATTCTGATACCAAAGGTTACTTTTATGCATATTGTGTTACATGACCCTTTAGTCTATAATTTTATACTCCAACATTCCACTTCCACATTATTTTGCAAAATTCAGGCAAAAGAGAAGGACCAAGAAAATCATATTTAAGTTACCTGAAATTTATTTGTGGTTCCATTCTACCCTGCGCACAACCATGGTCAAATACTTACCAACCTATTTTCTTCATTGGAAGAAGAACACTGACACTTGCCATACCCAGGCCTTTGTGATTGGTATAATGTCCCTCCCAGCTTAAACTTTTTAGGAGAGTGCAGGTAGTACTGTTGGTATTCATTGACTGAAACCAAAACCTAAAAAGCAGCAAACCAGTACTGGAATCACTAACCAATGTATGTACTTTGGAAACTTAGTTTTATTGTACACATTCTCACACCTAGAAATCACATATGACATTAAATGTCTTGGGATTTGAAAGAGATTACATGTCTAGGAGAAAATTTTACTGGATCTGAGAAATGAATCTTTCTATGGTAGTAAAGCCTTCCTTATATCAGGTACAGTAAAATCTTTTTGAAATAGGTAATCTTATTCCGAGACTTCTAAAATCTCAGTCTGAGACTTCTAAAATATCAGCTTCTATTTATTTTTTTTTCTGGCATAGGAGTGTTAGAGATGCCCTAAATTATATACCCTATCTGAATGAAATGTTTAGTATTCTCTACCAGCCCTGATTTTTTTCCCATTCTTCGTACAGTCTTCTATTCTATAGAGCATTTTGTTTCTTCTCAAAGTTTAAAATTTGAGAGCCCTCACGTCAAACTCAGTATCTATTTTAAGGCCGACATCCCTCTCCACATTGCCTGTGCTTTCCATTTGTTTCATTTCTTTCCTTGATGCCACCATTCTAATCTCCCAGGGTAACATTTAAAATCTTTGAGTCATTTTGACTCTTCCTTCTCCTTGAATTGCCCTGTGTCAGTCTGCCCCAGAATTATGTCATCATAGTTTCTGAAATATCTCTTAGATTTTTCATTTTCTCATTCCTATTTGGCACCACTCTAGTTTGGGTTGCCATCATCTCCTGCTTGAATTATTGCCACAATCTGCTGCCTCTCCCTACTCCAATCCGTCCTGTGTGCTTGTGCCAAACTGATTTTCTTAAAACACAGCTTAATCATGTCACTTTCCTGCTGAAAACCTGCATTGGGTCTTAATTAGCTCTGAGTTTCTGTGCCATCTTCCTTCATTCTGAGTTCAAGGAAACCCTCCATTTGTCCAGTGGTCACTTGTCCATTTGTGCCTTCCATACCCTTCTCTTCCAGCTTCCTCCCAGGTCTTGCTCCACCAGGCCACCCATCTCTCCAGTATTACATCTCTACTGGCTCAGCTTGTAACCATATTCAGTCTCTAATTTTTTTAAAAACAAAATAAGGCAAAAGCCTTCCTATGCCTGTGTTCCCTTTAGCTACTATCCAATTTCTCTTTCTTAGCCTTCCAATTTCTAAAAAATAGCTACACTCACCGTATCCATTTTCTCTTTACCCCTCTCTGATCTAGATTCTGCTACCAAAACCACAGAGGAACTATCGTTAATTAATATCACTGTGACCCTCTTGTTGCTAAATTAGTGGACATCTTTCATTCCCTATCCTTCAGGTTCTGTCTGCTGCATTTGACACTTATGATGATTTCTTCTTTTTTAGAAGCTTCTACTCCAGGACTCACAATCACAGACCTTCAGAGGCAAGACAGGTCACAGAAACTACTGCAGTATAGGGAGAGATGGGGGTTTAGTTGAACTGAAAGGTATATATCTCAACTAATGGTATTCAAATTCTAATTTAAGAAAAAAAAAGCATTTTGCTAGCCATAAAAAACACACAACTCTTTGGCCACTTCACTCTCCCGGTGTTCCTTTTATTTTTCTAGCAGTTTCTTAACTGTTCATTCATGGGCTTCTCTTCCTCTCTTGACCCTTAAATACCAACAATCTCTAGAGTTTTGTTCTCAGCCCGCTAATTTTCTTATTCCCTACTCTTCCTAGATAGTCTCATCTTACCTCTCATAGATTCAGTTATCTCATGGCTCCCAAATACGGATTTCTTTACCAGACTCTGCTTGGGCTCTTACCCGGGCTTCTTCACTCAATAGCCTACTGTTATCTTAAATTTTACATAAACAAAACTCATCCCCCTGACACCCCCCACATACCCCCACCCCCAAATGCTCCAAAAAGCCCTCCTATTTCTGTATTCACAACCTCAGTTGAGTGTACCTCCACCTATCCCGTTAAAGCATGCTTGGTTCTCCTCAGTCACACTTCCCACTGCTAAGCAATTAGCAAAAATCAATAATATATGGCTTAAGAATTTCCTTTTCCTCCCTATCACCACTTCATTGATTCAAGACCCTTTAACTACCGTAACTAGTAATCTTGACTTCATCCTCACATCCATCCTCCAGCCTGCTGCTAGATTAATACACAAAAAGTACAGATCTAATCAAACCACTTTTCCTGCTTAAGATTATCTTGTGGTTTTTCCCTTCACCTGCAAGATAAAAGAGTCTAAGCTCCATAACAGAGCATACAGAACTGTGTATCTATCAGCCTAAACTTTTACCACTTCCCTTACTGCTTGTATATTCCTGCTCACAGCATGCTGGATTTTTAAAATCTCATTGCCTCTGCTCAATCTGGGGCCTCCACCTGAAATGCTAATATTCACCTCCTGTTTCCCTGGCTCCAGTTTCCCTGGCTCTCTGTATGTCACCACCTTCTTCTGCAAATCTTCTTTGCCCCCACTAAATTGTAATTTGCAATGACAAGAACAATTTCTGATTCCCTCTGAATCCTCAGTGCACAGCACAGTGCCTAACATGAAGTGAGTTGAATGAACATTGGTTCACTTTAGTAACACTCAGTATGCCCACATAGTACAAACTATACTATAAGCCCTCAACAAATATGTTAGTTGAATCATGCTGTGGAGAGCACTTGTTTTTGAGCATAGATGTATATGAATACAACAACAGTATCATCAGTACCAGTATCACCAGTGATGGCATTTATGGCATGAGCTTACCTCTGAAAGCTTTGTTAAGCTAGCCCCTATGTGTCAGAGTATGCTTGTCTACTGGTATTATCTTAATGTTTTGGGTTTCTAGTTACTTTAACAAGATACTAGTCTTTTAACATGAAATCATTATCATTTCTTAAGAAGTAGAATGACCTAATCATACTACTTGTATTTCCAATTCGGAGATGATGGTTATAAATGGATATTAGGAGATCTTTTTCCAAATTTTAAAAAATATGGTTAAATTAACTTACAGATTTGAGATTATAGAAACAAATAAAGAAATGTCTCTTGGGAATATTGTGCTTCAAAAATACTATGCACCTGAATAATATAACAGTTTCACATTTCGTCTTGATTTTTTTTTTTTTTTTTTGAGACGGAGTTTTGCTCTTGTTACCCAGGCTGGAGTGCAATGGCACGATCTCGGCTCACCGCAACCTCCGCCTCCTGGGTTCAAGCAATTCTCCTGCCTCAGTCTCCCGAGTATCTGGGACTACAGGCACATGCCACCATGCCCAGCTAATTTTTGTATTTTTAGTAGAGACGGGGTTTCACCATGTGGACCAGGATGGTCTCTATCTCTTGACCTCGTGATCCACCTGCCTCGGCCTCCCAAAGTGCTGGGATTACAGGCGTGAGCCACCGCGCCCGGCCTCGTCTTGATTTTCTTTAGGATAAATATTTGGATCTAATGTATTGAAATACAGAAAAAATATTACATCACATGAGGTTTTTCCTTATAGACCACCCTCTTTATATTACTTAAAATATATAGATATTTGCCATTGATATTACACCTGCATAAAAATTAGTAGATACAACATATTACTAATTCTCAGAGGCTCATAAAATTCTCATTAAAATTAATCTAAGAAAGCTGAAGTTATTAGATTATAGAATTGAAAAAGATGGCTAATTTTACCAAACAGTACATTTCTCCAAAAACTTAGTACTACAAATATTAATACTTCCCAAATCAGGGAATGGAATGCCTTTTCTGTAACAGTTGTCTGAGAAATTACAGTGATGCATTGTTAATTTGTTTTTATATAAGATTATGTTTTTTTTTTTTTTTTTTTTTTAAACGGGGTTTCACCATGTTGGTGAGGCTAGTCTTGAACTCCCGACCTCAGGCGATCCGCCCGCCTTGGCCTCCAAAGTGCTTGGATTACAGGCGTGAGCCACCACGCCCAGCCTAAGATGATGTTTTTTTAAGGTTTTAGGATTTGGAAATATTGAAGCCGTGGTAATTGCCATTGTATAGTGTGGTAAGACACTTTTTCCATATGAAATATTAAAGAGATTCAACTAGAATCTTTAAAAAATATCTTTTTATTTTATGGCATAGCCATTTACTTGGTGTAGCAAATACAGTTCAGTGCACCTGCTTCAGAATCAGTATTACTACAAGTGCATAGTTTTCTAGTGAAGTTGTGTCTTCTTGGCAGAATTTTACCACATTTTCTTAAACAAACTGAGTAGGTGAACTTTAATTTGTGCAAGATTTTGAAAGGCTGCTATATAACCATTTTCAAATATGAAAAATGGTGAGAGGTATAGGGAGGGAGAGAAAAGGGAAGAACAACTAAGAGTATATGTCTTTGCCTCAGTTTTCTTTACTTCAGAGAATTTGTCTAAGAAATTAAAAATTTTGGGCCGGGCGCGGTGGCTCACGCCTGTAATCCCAGCACTTTGGGAGGCCGAGGCGGGTGGATCACAAGGTCAAGAGATCGAGACCATCCTGGTCAACGTGGTGAAACCCCGTCTCTACTAAAAATACAAAAATTAGCTGGGCGTGGTGGCGCGCGCCTGTAGTCCCAGCTACTCGGGAGGCTGAGGCAGGAGAATTGCTTGAACCCAGGAGACGGAGGTTGCAGTGAGCCGAGATCGTGCCATTGCACTCCAGCCTGGGTAACAAGAGCGAAACTCCATCTCAAAAAAAAAAAAAAAGAAATAAATAAAAAATTTTGGCATTGGCAACACTTAACAAAGAAAATACAGTCATTGAGAACTACCAGCTGAGTCAGATTCAAACATACAATAGATTCTATAGTGAATGAAGTTGATAAAATGATAGTGTGAGCACTTCTCAAGTGTCTGCTTAGCCCCACATCTTGGCTAATTTCTATCACTGATCAGTAATAAGTAGATGAGTTTGTGTACCCTCTCTGGACTCATAATTCTTAATGGTTTGTTTATGAAACCTAACTGAAGTGTTTATTCAACAGCAGCCATTTCAACATTTTCCTAGTAGCTACTAAGTGAAATGTACGTAAGTTTAAGTATTTTTTTTAGTGTGCTGAGTCTATAAAGGGGAAAGTTAAGGAAAAAACTATCTTATAGGCAAGAACAAGGTTGCTCCTGCCTATTAGCCAAAACTGTGAAAGTATCAAGGCTACTTTGCCTTTCTTCATACTTTTTTATATGGATATATGTAGTTCATAAGGGAGTATTTTAAGAAGTAAAGCAACAATTTAGTTACCATTTCTAATGTACTTTTTATATTTTAGAAAAGGAAATCCCTTTATATATTGGAGAAGAAAGTTAGTAATGTGAATATAGCAAGTATTTCTCTAGAATTTGAGCATTGGGCTAAACACTGTGAAGAACAGAGAAAACAAAGTATAAGCTTTGCTTTACAAAGCTAACAGGAAAATTGCCTTTAAGATATTGATATGGAGCAGCAAGGAAAAAAGACAACATTTTGTTAACTGTTGAAGTATATAGTGCACATTAGAAGTGGCCATGAGTATTCAGAGAAAGAAGGAATCCATGAAGGCTTGGGCATTCAAGGCATTACAGCAGGGGTTGGAACTCAACTTGAGCCTTAAAGGCTGCCTAGGACTTAGACTTAAACTTCAGAGGGGAAGCAAGGGGAACCACATGAGCAAGGACAAGAGCCACTGTAGCAGTGACAGTGGGAAGGAAGGAATCATTATGAGATTGATTTGAAAGGAGCAAATAACAGGATTTAGAGACCACCTGGCTGTAAGCAAGATGCAAAACATAGGAGAGGGAGGGTGCGAATATGATACCAAGGTATAGGTTAAAGGAAGAGAGTAATGTGCCATTGACAGAGATGAATTTGAAAGGGGGAACCAGGTTCCAAGAAAATATAACATTTAATTTTAGACAGGTTTCACTTAAGGTAGTATCATTTTGTAGTGAAATGTCCAAACAGAAAATTTCAGTATACTATTAAAGATGAGGGACCAGAGCATATATGAAAAGATATCACTAGAGATATAGATTTGATGATCATTAGAAGAGAAATGATTGTCAAAGCTGTCAAATACAGATGAACTTTTATAGTTTGCTTAGAAAGAAAAGCAGAAGACTAAATGCTAAATTTTGGAAGAAGTATAGAGTCTGAGGGCAGAATGAAAGAATGGGAGTGTTATTTTCACATACTTTGCAATTGAGACCAGAAAGACTTGTAGGTCTTTCTGCAGAGTGAGTGGGTCCTACAGAGTGAGTGAGAAACTTACCACTAGATCAGAAATGTTTGCCTCTCTGAGTAAAAGTGTTTCTTTGAGATGAGTTATAGAGGAGGCACCTTTTTATTCAACTTTTCTTTGTTTTTAAACTGTGTTTCCCATATTGTTTTCAGTCTTTTGCTTATAATTAGAAATTGTGAGACGCTTCATTTAGTGTTTAAAAATGTGGGGAGATAAATCAGACTTAACATGTATGTAAGATAAATTCATTTAAAAGTATGGTTCAAATAGCAAAAATAGGACCAGGCAAAACATGTAGTCATTTTTTAAAAACATGTACTTGGTCTTTTGTGTGTGTCTGTTTTATTCCATTACAATAAATGTGTCCTTGATGTAAATGCAAAGCATTTCTTCCTGATTAAATTGTAGATGTAGAATTAAAAAAAAAAGAAGAATGGTAGTGTTAGGAAGGGAGTGGTCAACAGGGTCACAGCTGCAAACAAAGTCAAGAGAAAAAGTTCTGAGAAGACACTGAATTTGGCAATAAATAAGACAAGATGAACTTGTCACTTTGTGTAAATTTACTGAATAAGAGATTGTCAGCAAAATGACAGTATCAAAAATCAAGTTTCAAAATTTCTTAAGAAAGGAAATATTAGGGAAATGGAAGCAGTGGACAGTTCTTTTGTCTGGTGATAAGTGAAAAGAGGGAATAGCAAAGCTAAGAATTTCAAAAACAATAAAAATATTCTGTACATTTTGTAGGATATATCTGTCTGTATTGACTGCATATTTGACATCTAGTAGGAGAATGACAGCTGACAAAAGCTAAATTAGCAGCAATTGCTAACCAAGGTAGGAACATGTTATTGATGTTGCATCTGAAAGGCATTTAGACAAAATGTGGAAATAGAAGTCTACTTAAAATGTATCATATCTACTTTCTAAAAATGAAAACTGCATCTATATTTTTGTACAATAAAAATTTACTCTATGTAATAATGAATTGCATCTTTTCACAAGATAAAGTCACTACTTAACTAGCTAAATAAAATGTTTCTTGCAATATTAAATATTTGTTATTGTTATGTTAGCAAATAATTACAAATGTTTAATACTAGAATGTCAATTTCTCAAGCAGCAGATGAAGATTGCTATAAAAATTTATACATAATGGTGTCCCATCTTGTTTTCAGTTTAGCTATACTCTTGTGTCTGTGTATTGACTTAAAGAGAATATGTATTTGCATATTATAGTTTCATTACATCTTGTACTGACACCTGAACAGAATTAATGAAGGATTTTTTTTAATGTAGTTAAGATCTTTTTCGAATAGCTAATTACTCAACTATTTTAAAATATAGAATTTGTTTTTTGGATTTTTTTTTTTTTTTGAGACAGAGTCTCACTCTGTCACCAGGCTGGAGTGCAATGGTGTGATCTTAGCTTACTGCAACCTCTGACCCCCAGGTTCAAGTGATTCTCCTGCCTCAGCCTCCTGAGTAGCTGGGACTACAGGCACGTGCCACCACGCCCAGCTAGTGTTTGTATTTTTAGTAGAGACAGGGTTTAACCATGTTGGCTAGGATGATCTCGATCTCCTGACCTTGTGATCTGCCCACATTGGCCTCCCAAAGTGCTGGGATTACAGGCGTGAGCCACCATGCCTGGCCTAAAATTTGTTTTAAAATACATTGTAAACATACATAATATAGTATATTTATGTACCGGTATGTATCTGTTACTAGCTGATAAATATATAGATTTTGTGCTTAAAACTGTGTCCTTGAAAATGAATTATTAGCATAAATAATACAAAGACAATATGAAATTCCTGCAAAGAGGTTTTTTTTTTCTTTGGCAACTTTTAGATTTGGCGGGTACATATGCAGTTTTATTACAAAGGTATATTGCATGATGCTGAAGTTTGGGTACAATTGAACTCATCACCCAGTTGGTGAGCATAGTACCTAATAGGTAGTTTTACAACCCTTACTCACTTCCCTTCTTTCCCCTTAGTGTAGTCCACAGTGTCTATTATTCCCATCTTTATGTTCATGTGTACTCAATGGTTAGCTCCCACTTATTAGTGAGAACATGTGGTATTCAGTTTTGTGTTTCTGTGTTAATTCATTTAAAATAATGGCCTCTAGCTACATCCATGTTACTACAAAGAACATGATTTTGTTCTTTATTATGGCTGCATAGGATTCCATGGTTTGTATTTTCTTTATCCAGTCTACCATTGATGGACACCTACGTCAATTCCATATCCTCGCTACTGTGAATAATGCTGTGATGAGCATATGGGCGCATGTGTCATTTTAGCAGAACAATTTATCTTCCCTTAGGTATATACCCAGTAATGGAATTGCTGGTTCGAATGGTAGTTCTATTTTTGGTTCTTTGAGAAATCTCCAAACTGCTTTCTATAGTGGCTGAAATAATTTAAATTCCCACCAAAGGTGTATAAGTGTTCCCTTTTCTCAGCAGCCCCACCAACATCTGTTATTTTTTACTTTTTAATAATTGCAATTCTGACTGGCATGAGATGTAGTTTTGATTTGTATTTCTCTAATGATTAGTGCTGATGAACATTTTTCATACGTTTGTTGGCCACTTACATGTCTCTTTTTGAGAAGTTTATTCACGCCCTTTGCCGACTCTTTGATGGGGCTATTTGTGTATTGCTTGTTAAATTATTTATATTCTTAATAGATTCTGGATATTATACCTTTGTGTATATCATGACAGATAGGGGTCCAGCTGAATTCTTCTATATATGGCTAGCCAGTTACCCCATCATCGTTTATTGAATAGAGGAGCCTTTCCCTATTACTTATATTTGTCAGTTTTGTCAAAGATCAAATGGTAGTAGGTGTGTACCTTTATTTCTGTGGTCTGTTCTGTTCCATTGGTCTATGTGTCTGTTTTTGTGCCAGTACCATGCTGTTTTGCTTACTGTACCCTTGTAGTATAGTTTGAAGTTAGGTAATGTGATACCTCTGACTTTGTTCTTTTCGCTTAGGATTGCTTTGGCTATTCAAGCCCTTTTTAGTTTCTATATGAATTGTAGAATAGTTGTTTCTAATTTTGTGAAGAATGATGTTTGTAGTTTGATAGGAATAGCATTAATCTTTAGATTGCTTTGGGCAGTAAGGCCATTTTCATGATGTTGATTCTTCCAATCCATATTTGTAAAATGTTTTTCTATTTGTTTCTGTCATCTCTGATTTCTTGCAGCAGTGTTTTATAGTTCTCTTTGTAGATATCTTTCACCTCTTTGGTTAGATGTATTCTTAGGGTTTTTTTTTTTTTTTTTCGCAATTGTAAATGGGATGGCAATCTTGATTTGGCTCTGAGCTTAAATGTTTTTGGTGTATAGAAATGCTACTGACTTTTGTACATTGATTTTATGTCCTGAAACTTTACTGAAGTTTTTTCTTTACCAGTTCAAGGAGCCTTTTGGCAAGTCTTTAGGGTTTTGTAGGTATAGAATTGTATTGTCTGCAAAGAGAGATTGTTTGACTTCTTCTTTTCCTACTTGGGTGCTTTTTTTTTTTCTTTCTCTTGCCTGATTGCTCCGACTAGTACTTGCAGTACTATGTTGAAAACGAGTGGTGAGAGCGGACGTTTTTTTTCTTGTTTCAGTTCTCAAGGGGAATGGTTTCAGCTTTACCTGTTTGGAATGATGGTGGCTGTGGGTTTCTCATAGATAGCTCTTATTATTTTGTGGTACATTCTTTTTTTTTTTTTTTTTTTTTTTGAGACGGAGTTTCGCTCTTGTTACCTAGGCTGGAGTGCAATGGCGCGCTCGGCTCACCACAACCTCCGCCTCCTGGGTTCAAGCAATTCTCCTGCCTCAGCCTCCCGAGTAGCTGGGACTACAGGCACGTGCCACCATGCCCAGCTAATTTTTGTATTTTTAGTAGAGACGGGGTTTCACCATGTTGACCAGGATGGTCTCTATCTCTTGACCTCGTGATCCACCTGCCTCGACCTCCCAAAGTGCTGGGATTACAGGCATGAGCCGCCGTGCCCGGCTGTGGTACATTCTTTTGATGGTTAGTTTGTTGAGGGTTTTATCATGAAGGGATATTGGATTTTATCAAAAGCTTTTTATTTGCCTATTCAGATGATAATATGTTTTTTTGTTTTTAATCCTATTTATGTAGTAAATTACATTTATTGATTCGTGTATATTGAAACAACCTTGCGTCATCCCAGAAATAAAAGCTGTTTGATAGTGGTGAATTAACTTTTTAATGTGCTGCTGGATTCGGATTGCTGGCATTTTGCTGAGGATGTTTGTGTCTATGTTCATCAGGATATTTGCCTGTAGTTTTCTTTTTTCCTTCTGTCTCTGCCAGCTTTTTCTATAAGGATGATGCTAGATTCATAGGATGAATTGGGAAGGAGTCCTTCCATTTCAGTTTCTTGGAATTGTTTCAGTAGGATTAGTACCAGCTCTTCTTTGTACATCTGATAGAATTTGGTTGGGAATCAGTATGGTCTGGGGCTTTTTTTGGTTGGATGGTGTTTTATTTCTGTTTCAATTTTGGAACTTGATATTGGTCTGTTTAGGGTTTCAGATCTTCCTGATTCAATCTTGGGGGCTTGTGTGTTTCCAGGATTTTACCCATTTCCTCTAGATTTTCTATTGTGTGTGCTAGGTGTTCATAATACTTATCTGAAGATTTTTTGGTATTTCTGTGGGATCGGTTGTAATGTCATCTTTGTCATTTCTGATTGCACTTACTTGGATCGCCTTTCTTTTTTCTTTGCTAATCTAGCTGGCACTCTGTAGATCTTGTTTATTCTTTCAAAGAACCAACTTTTGGTTTCATCAATCCTTTGTATGGATTTTTTGGGTCTCAGATTTTCTTCTGCTAGCTCTGGGGCTATTTTGTTCTTGGTTTCCTAGTTCCTCTAGGTTCTGCATAGAGTTTTAATAAGACATTGGATTCTTAACATTTCTTTAAAGTGACTCTACAACCACGTGCCATAAATCAATTAAACAGTACAGTAGTTTATTATTCAACAAACTTTTTTCAACACTGATTAGATTCCATTATGCTACTAGGTGTAATAGAAAATAGCAAAATAAATAACCCATAGTTCCTTGTTCTCAGGAAACTTAACATAGGACAGAAAGGATTTAGGAGGTCAACATTCGAGTTTTGGTTTCCCCCACTTACTAAATACATGACTGTGAGCAAGTCATTTATTTTTTGCATTTGTTTCTGGATGTTAGCTTCTTTGTCTTTAAAATGTGGATGACAATAGCTCTCTTGAAAGCTTTTGAAGCGTAAGAGTAATGTAGAGTCATGTGTCACTTAACAATGGGGATACCTCCTGAGAAATGCATCGTTAGGCGATTTCGTCATTGTATGAACATCATAGAGTATTCTTACACAAACCGAGGTGATATAGCCTAGTACACACCTAAGTTATATGTTAAGCCTATTGTTCCTAGGATACAAACCTGTGTAGCGTGTGACTTTACTGATTACTGTAGGCAAATGTAACCCTATGGGTATCTAAACATAGAAAACATACAAAGAAAATATAAAAGACAAAAAATTGTATGCTTTTAATAGGGTACTTACCATGAATAGATCTTGTAAGACCAGAAGTTGCTCTGGGTGAGTAAGCAAGTGAGTGGTAAGTGAATGTGAAGGCCCAGGATATTACTGTACATTACTGTAGAATTTGTAAATACTGTATACTTAGGCTACACTAAATTTATTTTCAAATGCTATTCTTTGTTCAATAATCAATTAACCTTAGCTTACTGTAACTTTTTAATTTTATAAACTGTTCAATTTTTATAAACTCATTGACTCTTTTGAAATAATACTTAGCTTAAAACACAAACACATTGTACAGCTTTACAAAAATATTTTCTTTATATCCTTATTCTTTTAGTTTTTTTTCTATTTTTAATTTTTTTTTTATTGTAGTTTAGGTTCTGGGGTACATGTGCAGATCATTCAGGGTTGTTGCATAGGCACATACATAATCAGGTGGTTTGCTACCTCCATTCCCCCTTCATCTATATCTGGCATTTCTCCCCAGGTTATCCCTCCCCACCCTCCCCACTCCCCTCTGTCTCTCCCCTAACCCCCTCCCAACTGACTCCAGTGTGTGATGCTCCTCTCCCTGAGTCCACGTGTTCTCATTGTTCAACACCCACCTATGAGAAAGAACATATGGTGTTTGGTTTTCTGTTCTTGTGTCAGTTTGCTGGGAATGATGGTTTCCAGATTCATCCAAGTCCCTACAAAGGACACAAGGTCATTGTTTTTTATGGCTGCATAGTATTCCATGGTGTATATGTGCCACATTTTCTTTGTCCAGTCTATCATTGGTGGGCATTTTGGTTGATACCAAGTCTTTGCTATTGTACACAGTGCCGCAATGAATATATGTGTGCATGTGTCTTTATAATAGAATGATTTATCATCCTTTGGGTATATACCCAGTAATGGGATCACTGGGTCAAATGGAATTTCTATTTCTAGATTCTTGAGGAATCGCCACACTGTCTTCCACAATGGTTGAACTAATTTACGCTCCCACCAACAGTGTAAGAGCATTCCTATTTCTCCAAATCCTCTCCAGCATCTGTTATCTCTAGGTTTTTTAATGATTGCCCAAACACACACATTAGCCTAGGCCTACACAGGGTCGCAATCGTCAGTATCACTGTCTTCCACCTTCACAACTTATCCCATTGGAAAGTCTTTAGGGACAATAATGACACTCATGAAGCTGTCATTTCCTGTGATAACAGTACCTTCTAGAATACTTCTAAAAGGGCCTACCTGAGGCTATTTTGCAGTTAACTTTTTGTTACAAGAGGGAATATATTCTAAAACAACAATAAAAAGTATATTAAGTACATAAGCCAGTAATGGTCATTTGTTATTATTATCATGTATTGTGTATTATATGTAATTATATGTGCTATACTTTTCTGTGACTGGTGGCAAAGTAAGTTTGCTTATACCAGCATCACCACAAACGTGAGTAATGCATTGTACTATGGTGTTATAAAGGCTATGACTATAACATTACAAGGGCTATGACAACACTAGGTAATAGAAATTTTTCAGCTCCATTATAATCTTATGGGCCCACTATCATATATGTACTCTATCTTTGAAACATGTTATAAACATGTTATGTAGCATGTGACTATATTTACTTAGCACAGGGTCTAGCCCATGGTACGTACGTAGTTATTGGTAGCTGTTAACTGTTATTGCCCACCTCATTTGGAGTTCTCAATAAATGTCATTGTCTTTTCCTTTTTGCTTACAACCTATCCTCCACTAATGTAAAATTGTAGTCAATATGAAATAGTATCATCTAACATTCAGGAAGTGGCCTTTGTGATTTCTGAAATCAACAAACAAGTGAGCAAAGCCTTACAAAATTCATTTTGACTTCTTAATGCAGATTTTACTAAGTGTCCTGGAAAAGAGAGTTCTCAAGTCTGGGATTTGTTGTCTCAAAATTAGTTGAGCACAGACGTGGAAGCCGTTCATAAGGATCAAACTTTGAGTATCTGAATAGTAACTGGTCACACGTGGTCATCTATAGTTCCAAAGGCTGTATTAGTTGGGGAGGGTTTTTTTTTTAGGAACATTTGCATACATATACAAAAGTGGAAAGAATAGTATAATAAAATCCTACATAGTACCCATAATCCAGATCCAGCAGTTATCAACTAAAGTAGGTTTTAACAGAAACATTTCAGTTAAAAATTGACATTTCTAGCTCTGTATGTGTTTCTCTAACTTATTTCTTAATCCTACATCATGGATTAAGTTAGAATCCCACTTTAATGTTTGCTTTTTGTTAAGCTTTTAAAAAAATATTAGTTTGGATTAATAATCAAAGATTTACTTTCTGTAAATGTCATATAAAAATTTTTCAGGGCACATTTTTAAATCAGAAGGCCAAGAGAAAAATGCATGGATTTATAACTAAAAAAAAAAAAAAAAAAAAGTTAAATATGCTGGGTGGAACATATTTTGTTCTGTCTTTGTTTTGAAGGTTTGGCTTGAGCAACAAGTTTGATACTGAATTTCCCTCCGTTCTAACAGGGAAGGTAAGTGAGAGTTTGCTTTGAACTATTCAGTTCTAAAGCATTGTTTTATGGTTTATTCATTGTTACGACAAATGTTTTGAATCATTGTTAATGAAGTCAAATAATAGGAGGCCTCAGTACTTGGAAGCTGTGTTTACAGTGTCTGAAAGCTGTTGCCATGGCTGCTAGCCTCTGACCAGTTATTTTGTTCATTGTCCATTAATGCTAGCCATTATTTATTTATCCATTCAGCTTTTTCACTTTTGCATGTTTTTTTCTTAGCATAGGTAGCTATAATTGTTTTTATTTGGGTCATTAATTTCCAGTCTTTTTAGAGTAAAAGTTATTTTTTTAACTGTATCACTCTATTTTTAAAGTGCCATATGGTATGATTTGTTATATATGAAAATAATTAAATTTTTGGATAGATGTTTTTCTGACTTTTGATAGTTTGAGTTTCTAAGATTGGACTCACTGTAATAAGTACCTTTCTGTTCCCCGGTTCCTCTACATTGCTTAATGTTTTCTAGCAAATTCGAAGATTTACTAGGATTTAAAACTGTAAAGACCTAATGCACAGTCTGATTACTATAGTTGATAATATTGTATTGTATACTGGAAATTTGCTGAGAGTAGATTTCAAATGTTCTTATCACAAAATAACAAAAAGGTGACTGTGAGGAGATGGATATGCTACTGTGTTTGATTAGTAATCATTTTACTGCGTATATGTATATCAAAACATCATGCCATACACCTTAAATATATACAATTTTTAAAAAGAAACTATATTTGGAAGATCATCTTATGACAATATTGTGAACTTTCTATGCCCAAAGGAGAAGGCTCTGCCTAAGGCGAAGAGTTATTTACATATGTTTGCTACTTGAGGAAGTGTAGAAGAGGAGAGAAAAACCATTGTATTACAAATACTCAGTCATTGCCAGATGGCTAATAGCTGAATGCTTGGGTAGCTAAAAAGATGATTAAAGGTTAAAGGAAGGTAACTTTTTGTATTTTGGAACCTTTAAATTTAATATATTTAATTTTAGCATTAGAATAATGGTATTTGTCAGTATAGATTTTGGTCATGTTTTAAAATTATCTCATTATCTTACAGGCTTTTATTCTATTGTAGTGTCAATTATTCTCATATTGTTGGTGAGAAAAGCAAAATGAAACTCAGTGTGTTTAGTATTTATAAGAAATTGAAGAAATAAGCCCATTAATAAATGTATTTTTACATAAAGAAATTCTAGAGAGATACACATGAAACTAATAAAAGTTATTACCTTTGATGGGAGAAGAAGAATGAGATGGATGGAGGCAAGGGTAAGGATGAGACTTTTCTGAATATCTTTTAGTATTGCTTTCATTTTTAAACCATGTGAATATATTACCTTTTGAACTTTAATTTATTCTTAATTTGTTGTCTCTTGTTCTAAACTCTTTGAGAACCAGATAAGATACTTCTACTGGCATTTGCTTCTTTTTGTTATGCATTTTCCAACTGTGGACTCTTTTTGCTTTTGGCCTAATCACAGTCTTCCCCCCAGCCTCTTTGAGGGAGTAGACAGCAGACCTATTTCTTTTTTCAAGGAGTATCTTTGAAATCCTAAGAAATTCTGTTTAATTTAACCCTGAAGGGTATATTACACTTTATTTACCTCATTTTCCCCCTGAAAAATGGGAGGTAGCTTGAGACAGAATATAGTAAGTAGTTAAACAAGCTTTGCAGTCAAATCTGGGTTGGAATCCAAGTTCTGTCACTTACTGTGTGACCTTGTGCAAGTCACTTCTCTGAGCCTCAGTTCTTATTTGAAAAATAGAGATAATGCTGATAGTTACCTCCCTTTTTAATTTAAGAGTTGAATAAGAGAGCATATATAAAATTCCTAGTATTTTGTCATGTACTTGTTAGCTTCCCAGTGTTAGTTTGTAGTTGCTGTTGATTAGTCTTCATCCTTGTATCATAGTGTCACCCTTGTTGCTTTTCATTCTACTCACTGGCTTTGAACTTTTCATTGCTTTTGCAATTTTTCTTCATCTAAGTAATAATTTATTATCTGGCCTCACCACTAATTTGTTCTTTTGACTGGTGACCTTTTCTGTCTCTACTGATGTATAATATCAGATCATTCCACAGAATACTAAAGAGGTGATCATAGTCCTGGCTAAGTTAGCCTTAGAAAATATGTGGCCATTTAACATTTTAGGACACAAAGAACCCTTTGGTGTGAGATTTTGGACTCACTCTTTAGTATATTCTACCTTCCTATCCTAATCATTTAGAATAATTAACCAATTGAAGCAGCAGCCTAGACTTAGATTTGTTTTAAATGAATTAATCATGAATTTTTTTTCAAATGAATAAAATAGCTATGGAAATATATCTTGAATAATAATGTATTTTTGTAGAAAAATAGTAAATTCATTATTAAAATTAAAGAGAATGTGAATTATAAGAACTTCAGTAAAAAACTTATTCTTCATGTTTCCTTTGAGGCTGCTGCATGTGTTCTATGGGTAGTTATATACAACTTTACTATTGGGTTAGTTTGAAATACAGGTCCAAGAAAATCTAGGAAATGAATAATCTAAAAAATATGTCAGTGAATAGAATTCCCAGGCATACAAAATATCCATTTTTGAAATTGGCCAATTTTATATGCTCAAGAAATCTTCAGAATATCTTTTTACACCTTCTCATTTCTTTACAAGCCTTCTGAAACTAAAAATTCCACTGGCCTAAAAGGTAGTAGACTGTTTTAAACTAGAGGAGTAAGAATAATAAGCTGCTTTTGGTATGCATTCACACAACCTAAATGATCTGGATATGAGCTGCTCATAAAGATATCTATTCTTTTCAAGTTATTGTTTTTGTAGCACATTATCATAATAACTTGATATTTATTTAAATGTACATTATATATAGTATACAAGATTTATCTTGTGTTGGATAAGGCATAAATTATAACTGATGTTTTTCTTAGCTTGTGTTTGGTGATGGGAAAAACACTAAAAGAAATTCTGAAAATGTGATTTTTAAAAGTCACATGGTGGTAACATTAGCTTTATTCGGTTTCTCTTTAATGAGATAATTTTTCTCCAATAGACACTTTCATTTGTAAAGTTTCCTTTGAATTATCAAAATGCATCTCAGATAACTGGAGAGAAAAGGCAAAAAGAATTAATGTCCATCTGAGGAAAAAAAAGAAAAAAAAGGTCTAAATTCCAGACTTAACAGCTCTTGTATTAAAATATTTTAAAATGAATAACTGTGATAGCTAAAGTAGAAAAAAATCTACCTTTTACAAAATCAGTCTTCTAGTATGAATGCAATTCTAAATAGCTTTTATACCTGCCTAAGTTAAGCAAAATTGCAGAGAGAAGTCTGAAAACCTAAAAAAATGTTTGACAAACTCTGTGGTTCAATATTAATTTTTTGCTTCTTGTATGTTAATGCTTTTGATGCAAACAAAAAGATAACGTTTTATATTAAGTGCAGAAAAGATTGTTTTCCCTATTTCATATCAAACGGTTGTATCCACATAGATTCTGGTGACCAGAAAATGAAAGAACCAGAGAACTTTAGAAAAGAAATTAAAGCTTTTGGCCCTCAGCTTGAAACAATTAAACTGTTATGGGGAGACTAGTATTCAGTGTTCAGGGATTGGAAGCAATAAAAATCAACCTTTACTGTTGTGATACAGTATGACAACTGATTGATAGGGTTGTGTTCCCCATGACTGAAGAAGGCACATCAGTCCTGCTGGGGTTTGCTTAGACTTTCTTCTGTTTACAGAGTCTCCTGCATCCTGTTGTAAAATATTATGACCCTTTATACCGTGTTTATGGTGTGGTTTCCTTTTTTCATTCCAAGAAGGCCAAAAGAAATGAAATGTTTCTTTACAACCCACCGTTGGCAGCTAGAAAGTAAGGGTCTTCTGCTGTCTGACCTTCATTGCTAGAGACAATTATATGAAAATAAATGAGTAAAATGTTAACTCTGATTCTGCATAGTTAACTAAACATTTCTTTCACATTGTTTAAAATTGAGTTGACTAATTCTCACTTCTTATGTCTTTAGCTCTGTTTTATGACTTTTACTGCTACTCAAATACAAATTTATTTCAAAGACAGTGCTAGCCTTTTAAAGTCAAAATGCAGACTTTAGTTTGTTGTTTGAAACTCTAATGAAAGCTTTTCTTTTCAATATATTTGTCTTATGACTTCAAAAAAAATTGAATTCTCATTTTTAGTAACTTGAATATTTTAGTTTTTAATTTGTTTATGTTAAGAAAATAGAAATTGAGACTATTACATGTTAAAAAGGAGAAAGTGTTGGCAGGAAAGAAGGAAAATGACCACATTTTTAGGAATGTTTTTGTTTTCAATTCCAAAAGCATATAACAAAAGGCAAATTTTATAACAAGTTTTATATACTTCAGCATACAATTTATTTTATTCACAATGTTTGAAATAAAAAGCCAGTTTTCTCTTCCCTAGCTTTTTTCTCCCTCAGTCTTCTAACACTATTCATCCCTGGTAGAAGTGAAGCTTTCTTTTCCAAGGCTCCTTATAAACATATTTTTCTTTGGGACTGACTCATCTCTGTACCTTTTAGTTTTATTTTATTTTTTTACCTGTGTTTGTCCTTTTTAAATAAAAATGTAAATTCCAATTACAAGCACTTAAATTTGTAAATGGACAGATTTAATAATTTTATGATTTGCATGAGTTTATGTCAAATTTACCATATTTAAAAAAATATGTTAGTGATTCTGGATACATAATTTAGAGAGTTGAAGTAATGTAATATTACAGATTAGTGCTAAATATGTACGTATTTTTTCTTTATTTTAACTTATATTTCGTTGCTCAATGATTCTCTAGGAAAAAAGAAGTTGAATATTTCTGTTGGGGAATAAATCTTAAGATAGCAACTTGATACCTTGTTTTTAGAAAGAAGAGCTTGGTTTTTTTTTTGCTGAAGAATTAAGGAACATTGAATCTGCATTCAATGTGTAGCAGATTATAAGCAAGTTATCCTTTTGTTTATAATATATATAAAGGAAAACTCTGGAATATTAATACTTACCTGAGTAAACTCATTGCTTTCAGGTGAGACTTCATGCAAAAGATAGCTTTTTCTTTTCTTTCTCCAAATCTCAGAGACATGATTCATGGACTTTCTTTTTCAAGGCTTTTCAGTTAGGAGGTTATTTCCAATGATTAATTTATAGTTTCTGTGTGGTATAGAAAACAAAGATTATTATTCTCATTTTATCAGTGGGAAACTGAAACTCAGAAAAATTAAATGATTTTGCCTGGGATTTTTCATAGCTAATAAGTAACTATAATCCAGGTCTCTCGATCTGTTTTTCAGCATTTTTAGTTTGTCTTAGTTTAATGTGCTTAGTGTACTCTTTTGCTCTAAGTTTTTAGTGTTTTCTAATTTCCGTTATAAGGCGTGGTTCTCTGAATTTGTTTTCATACTTAGAAATTTTGTCATATAATTGGAATTCTTTGTACACAGTGACTGTCTTTACATCATGTTGCTGACAGTCTAAATGGAGAATGAAATTCTGTATAAACAAAATTTTGAGCTTATGTTGTTTGTTAACATATTTGTAAGAAAATCAGATTCGCAGGCTAAGCAATTAACCTTCCTGAGTGACATGAACAATTCTAATAAAGCTTCTAATAAACCTTATATACTTAATGTATAGCTTACTTTAGTGCTGAATTCTGTGATCGTGTATCTTTATAACATTTGCTAATAGGTGTGTGTTTTGTAGTGTTGATTCTAAAACATCTCTATTAAGAGATGAAAATGTAATAAATCAATTCCTCGAGTACAGTTTTTATTTGGAGGAGTAGTAAAGCTCTGTATTTTTGATTCCTAATATGCTAATGCGGTTTTTATTTCATAACAGCTTGCTTTTCCTAACAGTTTCATAATTTTTGCATTTATAGCCGGATGCTAAAAGTTCTTTCATAACCTTTATAGTCTGACAGCTTTCTAAATGAAAGGGAATCATTTTCGTAATCCAAAAATGTGATTTCACTGAAAGCAAACTATATTTAGTATACCTTTGAATTGTATAACCTTCAAGCAGATTTTTTGGTATAAATCTTATTATTCCAGTCGTGTGCATGCCTTTGAACTGACTTTGTCCTTGTTTACAGAGAAGCACAAGCAGCCACTTCCAGGAGTGTTGGTAGTAACTAGAAATATTAAACTTGAGTATTTAAAGACCTTTCAACTTTGAAAATTTACAGTAGTTATATGAGTTCTTTTTATACTGAATATTAACAGGTTATTTTGAATGCAATCACTAGACATTGTCTTTTGTTAGTCTAACTATTCCCTTCAAACAATGGCTAATGTTAAAATTGTTGTATTGAAAATTTGCCAGGGAATAAGGTTTTGAGAGTTGCCTTTTTCAAAGTAATCCAGGAGTATTGCCAAGATCTAATTTTAATTGCTTTTCCATCTAGTAGTATTTGAGTTTTTTATTGTTCTATTATGCTTCTAGTCTTACTCAACTTTTAGTCAGAATGACTGGAGACTGTCAGTTATACTGCCTTAATAATGAAAATATTTGGTAAGAAAACTGCTTGAAAGTTATCCTTTTCCATCAATTTTATTGCAGTCATTTTATTGGTGGTCATTTCCGAAGATCGTTTTTCAACATCAGGCTAAGTTCTGTGAACATGAAATTATGTTGTACTTTTCAACATCATCCATGAGTGTGTGAACATATTTATGGGGAATATACCTATTTAGATATTTGTGATTCCCTAAATTATTGTAATAAACATTTAGAAATAAAAGCTGCCCACAAACTGTTAAAGATTGTGCGCTCTTGTAGGTGGCCCCAGAAGAATTTAAGACCAGCATTGGCCGTGTGAATGCATGTTTGAAAAAGGCTCTCCCAGTCAATGTGAAATGGCTGCTATGTGGTTGTCTCTGCTGCTGTTGCACACTGGGTTGCAGCCTATGGCCTGTTATTTGTCTCAACAAAAGAGTGAGTAACTGTTTTATTGTATAATAATAATAAGAACCAACATTTATCAAAAACTTACTATGTGTTATGAACTCTTTTCAAGTACTTTACACAATTTAGTTAATTCTCATGACAGTGCTAACTTTATTTTAGTAATAAGGAAACTCAGGGACAGGTACATTATTATTTGTCCAACTTTTATCAACACTTTATCACTTAATATGGGTTCCCATCATTTCACATAAATGCAGTATAAGTTAAATAATAAGTAATTATGAATGTAAGTGGGCTACTTAATCTTTTTAAAAGACCTGATGCTGTAACTTAAGGTATTTCCAAGTTATAGGTATATAGGAGAGCTTCTGATCTGAAGAAAGGCAAAAGTGAGAGTGACCTACAAAGTTTGCGGAGGAAATCCCTACTTTTAAACATGTTACAATAACATGCTAGCATAGCGTTACTACTTTTGTCATGGATTTAAGAGTATTCTCCTAATGTTGTCTTCTTTAAAATTTCACTTTATATTTTGGGAATTTTTTTTTCCCTCTTGTGGGAGGATACCTTTAAATATATATATATTTTTTGAGATGAAGTCTCGCTCTTGTCCCCCAGGCTGGAGTGCAGTGACACAATCTCAGCTCACTGTGACCTCTACCTCTTGGGTTCAAGCGATTCTCCTCCCACAGCTTCCAGAGCAGCTGGGATTATAGGTGCCTGCCACCATGCCCAGTTGATTTTTGTATTTTTAGTAGAGATGGAGTTTCACCATGTTGACCAGGCTGGTCTTGAACTCCTGACCTCAGTTGATTCACCCTCCTCGGCCTCCCAAAGTGCTGGGATTACAGGTGTGAGCCACCGCTCCCGGCCCTTTAAAATATTTTAATTGAAGCCGATGAGGGAAATTAATTCATTTTACCTAAAGTGTTTTTCCTAGTACCGTATGAAATATTTCATTTAAACTTTTAAATAATAAGTAGCTGACAGAATCAGATTGAAAATTATAGTGCCTTGTGGAAGAATAATTAGTGGTGCTGTTGTTTTATTAAAGCCAAAAATATTCCCGAGAAGTACTATTTTTTTTCTCTTCATTGTTTTCCTACCTGGTTTAATGTTTACTTCAAAAAGAAAAATAATGAAATATTGCCAACTCTATGAATTTTTGAATGGAAAAGTTAAGCATTTTATTGATCCCATTGGTAATCACAAGTAGGTCAGAGCTTTACTGTAAATATAGCTTAGTTTATTGTTTGTCAAAGCATGTACAGTATTCTCAAATGGCTTTCTTTAAATAAAAAACACTGACAACATAGATTTCTTTTTTTGTCATATCTTTTAAAAGTTACAATCAATAACGGCCACCCATGCCTATTATTTTAAAAGTCTCAGTATGAATTAATCATGTTCAAATTTCCCATCATGTAAATACAGCTAATCTCAATTACTTAAAAAAATAGATTGTTTATTGTTGTTGTTGTTTTGGTTTCTGTATTATCCAGGACTATCCTTTTTCCTGATGACCTGTTTACACTTTGTCTATTTGTTAATACCTTCACCAGTAGGCCTGAAATAAGGAGAAACATTTTTTTCAATCATTTGATTTTACTATGAACACTTTGAATAGAATATTCAGTGGAAACTAAGATAATACTGATGTTGTGATCTCTCCTATCCTCCATTACTTTGGATAATTAAAAGTTCATGGTGAAGTTGAGATATCAGTATATTCTAGTGTTGAGATATCAGTATATTCTAGTGCTCAAATCTGTCAAATTAAAAAGTTTCTTTAATACAGATTTGCAAATTGTCATCCATGAGCCAAATCCAGCCCACTCTGTTTTTAAACATTTTAATCAGTTTTTCAACATTTAAACATTGAAATATTTAAAATAATATTCAGGATATCCAGCCTGTTGTAAAATCTAAAGATCTGGCAATACTGGACCCACATGCCTATATGTTAGTAGTTGGCTCTGAGTGGTGGCTGCTCCCTTTAAGTAGAACATACATTCTCTGGTTCATCATAGAAACCACCCACAATTTACATTGTCTGCCTTGCTCTGTAAGCATTATAGTTGCTCTGCAAGCATTATAATTCATGGCCTCTGATTTTGTATGTGCCATGTTGTCAACACTGTACTAGACAGCAAAACATTAAGCACATGCTGGTAACGTTGTATAAGTCACTATCCTTTCTGTAGCCTTAAATTTTCTCACCTATAAAATTGGGATACTACTAGTTACTTTTAATGTGGTTTTATGATGAAATTTAAAGCAACTCAAAGATTTTTGTCGACATGGAGAAATATAAAATATAATTTAAGAATGTTTATACATTTACTACTGATTTTCTAATCTGTAAAGTAAGTTTTATAGACTATAATAGTTTAATTGGAAAGATGATTAGCATTCATATAGTTCAAATCCCTTATTTTACAGGTGTGGAAATGAATCCAGAAAGATGAAGTGACTTTCCCAAGGTCACATGGCAAATAACACAGCCACAAAAATAATCCTTGCTTTGTTTTGTTTTTGTTTTTGTCTTTAATACTGCATTCTCTTGACTACATCATGTTTCTTACATCAAATTGACTAGTCCTGAGACAAGAAATATTAGCATAAGTGGTATAATAAACAGCCCACTGAATTTTAATTCTTTAGCAGTGGATAGAAAACTTTTTCTTAAAGAACCAAATAGTAAATATGTTAGGCTTTGTAGGCCAGAGGTCTCTGTTGCAACAGCTCAACTGTGCCATTGTCACATGTAAACAGCCATAACCCTATGTAAATGAGTGAGCATTACTGTGTTCTCATAAAACTTTATTTACAAAAACAGGCAGCAAGCCAGATCTGGCCTATACGCTGTGGTTTGACATCTTGCTCTAGCCATCTCTAATTGAGTATCTAGCTTTAAGGAAGTCATATCTCTATTTGCTCACAAAATAAAATAGAAATAATAACAAAGATGCTGTGGTAGCCAACTATTGAAAATGTTTCCAAGAAGATAATTTTTATGTAGATAGTCTGCCTTATAATTTTTTTGGCAGTATAATTCATGGTAATTTTTTCTAGCAAATTAGGTAGTAAAGAAAAGAAACATAGGTCAGAGTACCTTGAGTTCCTGGCTAACCTCTCTTGACTCTGGTAGGAGTTCACAGCTACATGATGCATGAAATGAAGCTTTTCATTTACTCTTTCTTATATCTACCACTGCACCAACCGTGATATTGTAGTCAATTTCAGCCCCAGTCATGCTATCACTCAAAATTTGAAATTACTTTTATCCTTTCCTTTTTTTTTTTTTTTTTTGCTTTAATACTCAGTAAATTGAGAGAGATGGTCAGAGGAAAGGACTACTTTCTGACTCACAACATAAATGTGATGTTTTAGTAGATACAGGTTATAATTCACTATCCTGTTGGATTCTGTATTTTTGTAGCTAATTATAAAAAGAAGGAAAAGCATATGATAGAAGCAAATGCCCCATCCATACATTATGCCATTTGGAAAAGAAAATCAGTCTTTGCAATGAGAGACAAATAGTTCTGCCAAGAATTAAGCAAATTACGTGTAATCTACATATAATTTAGGCCTTTCATAAAATACGTTTTGTGTTCTTGGGCAAAGACAACATGCATAAAGCTAGTGCATAGAGTGTTATAACTTGGTTATAACCTGTCTTTTCCTTACCACCTTTGAATCTTTTAATTTGTGTGTCAAACTTGAGTCATTTGAGCCATATGTAAGAAAATGATGTTTATGACATGCAAATACTAAAAGCTGATAAGTTTGCTTTCTTTTTTGTCAGCTTTACTGGCTAATTGTAGTGAATGTATGACTTTATCTGCTCTGCAGAAGTACAGTGATTCGTATTAGGTTAACTTTGATACTTTTCTGGTCAACTTGAGAGTCAACCATCTAGTTTTTTAAAAAAACTAATTTATTGGGAAATAATTTACGTAACATAAAGTTAACTCATAATAAGAGAACAATTCATTGAATATTAATGTACCTACAGAGTTGTGTAACTATCACCGTAATCTAATTTTAGAACATTTCCATTATTCTAAGAGTAAACCTTGTGACCGTTTATAGTCATTCCTAGTTTCCCTCCAATCCTCCCAGCACTAAGCAAACACTGATCTACTTTATCTCTTATATTCACATTCTTGGACATTTAATACAATATGTACTCTTTCCTGTCTACATTTTAAAACTCAGCATAATGGTTTTTATTGTGGAAAAATATATGACATAAAATTTGCCTTTTTAACCACTTTAAAGTATATAATTCAGTGGCATTAACTACATTGACTGTTATGCAACCATCCACTATCTAGTTTCAGAATTTTTTCATCACCTTCAAGGAAAATCCCATATCCATTCAGCAGTCATTTCTCATTTTCCTTTCCCTCAGGAAGTTAAAAAGTGTTCCCCTCTCTTCCATTTTTTACAAGAGTTTAAGAAGGATTGGTATTCTTCTTTTAAATATTTGGGAGAATTTCCTTGCTTTTGGGCATATACCCAACAGTGAAACCATCTGATCTTGGAATTTTTTTTCTTGGTAGGTTTTTGATTACTTATTCAATATTTACTTGTTATAGGTCTATTCAGATTTTCTGTTTCTACTTGAGTCAACTCTAGGAGTTTGTTCATTTCATCTAGGTGGTCTAATTTGTTGGCCTACAATTATTTTTAGTATTTTCTTCTAAATTTTTTTCTAAATTACTGTAAGAGACATAGTAATGTCCCTATTTTCATTTCTGATTCTAGTCATTGGAATCTTCTTCTTTTTTCCTTAATCCTTGTAGCTGAAAGTTTGTCAAATTTCTTTTCAAAGAAAAAGCTTTTGGTCTTGTTCATTTTTTCTGTTGTTCTTCTATTCTTTATTTCATTTCTCTCCACTCTATTTTTTCCTTTCTTCTGCTATATTTGGGTTTAGTTTGCTCTTTTTAGTTCCATAAGGTCTAAATTTAGGTTATTGATTTGAGATCATTCTTCTTTCTTAATGTAGGCATTTACAGCTCTCAGTTTTCTTTTAAACATTGCTTAATCACATTCTGAGATACTGAGAGTTGTGATTTTAGTGTATGAATTTTGAGGAAATATAATTCAGCTCATAACACACAAGGAAGGACTTCTGCTATTTTGCTATTTGTTTTCCATATCATATGTTTTTTTGTTTCTCAATTCCTTCATTACTTATTTTATGTTTGAGTTTTTTTAAGTGTACTATGTACCTTATTTCCTTTTCTGTATCTTTTTTATTTTCTTAGTTGTTACAATTAACAACTTAAACTTAGAACACAATAGTTTGAATTAATATCACATTAGCTTGAATAGTATATAAATTCTACTGCTATGTATCTCCATACCTACTCTTTTATGTTGTTATCTCAAATTATATGTTATATATTATGTGTCCATTAACAGATTTATAATTATCATTTTGTCTTTTAATTATACGGGAAAAATAATTCCAAACCAAAAATACAATATTGGCTTTTAAATATATTTGTGCAGCTACCTTTACCTGTGTTCTTTTATCACGTGTCTGAAGTTATTGTCTCGTATCCTTTCATTTCAGCCTGAAGATCTCTCTTTAGAATTTACTAAAACGTTGTCCTAATAGTGGTGAATTCCCTCAGCCCTTGCTTGTCTGGGAATTTCTTTATTTCTCTTTTGTTTTATTTTATTTTATTTTTGAAGGACAGTTTTGCTCAGTATAGACAGTATAGAACTTTTGGTTGACAGGTTTTTTTTTCTGTAATTTCTGCACTTTAAATACTGTTAATCTTATGGAGAATCTCTTGTACTTAACAAGTCACTTCTTTTTTACTACTTTCAAGATTTCCCTCTTTGGTTTTTACTTTCATTGAAACCAACGAGAATGAAGACACAGCATACCAGAATCTCTGGGACACATTCAATAGTTTAATTATACTTTATGTTGGTATGGTTCACTTTTGAGTTTACCCTACTTGGAATTTATTTGGATTTTTGGAATTTTCTTTTTTTCCTATGTACAGATTCAAATTAATATCTGGTGTCACTTGATATCAGCCTGAAGAATTTCCTTTAGTGTTTCATATAAGATGGGTCTGCAGGCCACAGGTGCTCTCAGTTTTTATTTAGGAATGCCTTTATTTCATATTCACTTTTTAATATGCAATTTTTTAATTAATAGATTTTTAAAAACAACTATTGTATTTCTAGTACTGTGTTGGATAGGAGTAGTAGGAGTGAGTATCCTTTTCTTGTTCCAGTTCTCAAAAGAGCTGGGAAATGGTTCCAGCTTTTGCCTGTTCTGTATGATGTTAGCTGTGGGTTTGCCATTGATGGCTATTACTGTTTTGAGATATGTTCCTTTGATGGCTAGTTTGTTAAGGGTTTTTATGAAGTGAAGTTGGATTTTATCAAAAGCTTTTTCTGTGTCTGTTGCCGTGATTATATGGTCTTTGCTTTTAGTCCTGTTTATGTGGTGAATCACATTTATTGATTTGCATATATTGAAACAACCTTGCATTCTATAATTAAAGCCTACTCGATTGTGGAGAATTAGTTTTTTGATGTGCTGCGGGATTCAGATTGCTAGTATTTATTGAGGATTTTTGTGTCTATGTTCATCAGGTATATTGGCCTGAAATTTTTTTTCATTGTGTCTTTGCCATATTTTAGTATCAGGATGATGCTGGCTTCATAGAATGAATTAGGGAGGAATCTCTCCTCCTCTATTTTTTGGAATAATTTTAGTATAATTAGTACTAGTTCTTCTTTGTACTTCTGGTAGAATTCAGCTGTGACTTTTTAGGGTTTTTCTTCATTGGTAGGTTTTTAATTGCTGTTTCAATTTTGGAACGTGTTATTGTTCTGTTTAGTGTTTCAATTGCTTTTCCTGATTCAATCTTGGGAGCCTGTGTGTTTACAGAAATTTAGTCATTTTCTCTAGATTTTCTAATTGGTATGCATAGAGGTGTTTATAATAGTGTCTGAGGATCTTTTATATTTCTGTGAAATTGGTTGTGATGTCTCCTTTGTCATTTCTCATTGTGCTTATTTGGATCATCTCTCATTTTTCTTTGTTAATTTAGCTATCAATCAACAGATCTTGTTTATCCTTTCAGAAAACCAACTTTTAGTTTCTTTGAACCTTTGTGTAGATTTTGGGGTCTCAGTTCCTTTCAGTGCTCCTCTGAATTTTGTTTTCTTCTGCTAGTTTTATTAGTTTTTATTTTTCTAGTTCTTCTAGGTGCAATGTTAGATTGGTAATTTGAGATCTTTCTAATTTTTTAATGTAGGCATTTGGCACTGTAAACTTTCCTCTTCATGTTGCTTTTGCTACATACTAGAGATTTTGTGTTCTGTAGATGATTGTCTTGTATAGTATCTTGGAGAGGTTCTCTGAATTTCCTAAATTTGTGTGTCGACCTCTAGCAAGATTGGGGAAATGTTCATGGACTGTATCCTCAAATATGGTTTCCATGTTGCTTACTCTGTCTCCTTCTGTCTCAGAAGTCCTAATGTGTCATAGGTTTGGTCTATCTACATATTCCCATATTTCTCAGAGGTTTTGTTCCTTTTTAACAATTCTGTTTTCTTTATTTTTGTCTGGTTGGCTTGATTCAAAAGTTCAGTCTTCAATCTCTGTAATTTTTTCTTGAGTTTGATCTAATCTTATTAATGCTTCTAGTTTTATGTTGAAATTCCTCTAGTGAATTTTTCAATTCCAGAAATTTAGTTTGGTGCTATTTATTTATTTATTAATTTTGGAGTGAATTAATTTTTATTTTTTATTTATATATATATTTTAAAATAATTTATTTATTTTACTTTAGGTGCATACTGTATCTGGCATTTCTCTCCATGTTATCCCTCCCCACCCTCCCCTCCCTCCCTAACCCCCATTGTCTCTCCCCTACTCCCCCCAACTGTCCCCTGTGTGTGATACTCCTCTCCCTGAGTCCACATGTTCTCGTTGTTCAACACCCACCTATGAGTGAGAACATATGGTGCTTGGCTTTCTGTTCTTGGGTCAGTTTGCTGAAAATGATGATTTCCAGATTCATCCAAGTCCCTACAAAGGACACAAGGTCATTGTTTTTTATGGCTGCATAGTATTCCATGGTGTATATGTACCACATTTTCTTTGTCCAGTCTATCATTGATGGGCATTTGGGTTGGTTCCAGGTCTTTGCTATTATATACAGGGCTGCAATGAACATACGTGTGCATGTGTCTTTATAGTAGAATGATTTATAGTTCTTTGGGTATATACCTAATAGTCAGATTGCTGGGTCAAATGGAATTTCTATTGCTAGATCCTTGAGAAATTGCCACACTGTCTTCCACAATGGTTGAACTAGTTTACACTCCCACCAACTGTGTAAGAGTGTTCCTATTTCTCCACATTCTCTCCAGCATCTGTTGTCTACTGATTTTTTAATGATCGCCATTCTAACTGGTGTGAGATGATATCTCAGTGTGGTTTTGATTTGCATTTCTCTAATGACCGGTGATGATGAGCATTTTTTCATATGTTTGTTGGCCTCATATATGTCCTCTTTTGAAAAGTGTCTGTTCATATCCTTCGCCCACTTTTGAATGGGGTTGTTTGTTTTTTTCTTGTATATCTGTTTAGTTCCTTGTAGATTGTGGATATTAGCCCTTTGTCAGATGAGTAGATTGCAAAAATTTTTTTTGCCAGTCTGTGTCTTTTGATTGGGGCATTTAGGCCATTTACATTCAATGTTAATATTGTTATGTGTGAATTTGATCCTGCCATTTTGTTACTGGCTGGTTTTCTATCTCATTAGTTGTCTCATTTTCTTCATTGCATTTTTGGTCTTTGCCAACTGGTTTGCTTTTGCAGTGACTGGTACTTGTTCCTTTCCATGCTTAGGGTTTCTATCAGGAGCTCTTGTATGGTAGGTCTGGTGTTGACAAAAGTCTCTCAATAATTGCTTGTCCAAAAAGGATTTTATTTCTCCTTCACTTATGAAGCTTAGTTTGGCTGGATATGAGATTCTGGGTTGAAAATTATTTTCTTTAAGGATGTTGAATATTGGCCCGCACTCTCTTCTGGCTTGTAGGGCTTCTGCTGAGAGATCTGCTGTGAGTCTGATTGGCTTCCCCCTGTGGGTGACCTGACCTTTCTTTCGGGCTGCCCTTAGCATTTTTTCCTTCATTTCGACCCTGGTAAATCTGACGATAATGTGCCTTGGGGTTGCTCTTGTTGAGGAATATCTTTGTGGAGTTCTCTGTATCTCTTGAATTTGAAATTTGGACTGCCTTGCTAGGCTTGGGAAGTTCTCCTGGATTATATCCTGGAGTGTGTTTTCCAGCTTGGATTCGTTCTCCCTGTCATATTCAGGTACACCGATCAAGCGTAGATTAGGTTTTTTCACATCA